>PDHP01000229.1:0-54684 GCA_003339455.1 Ophiocordyceps camponoti-leonardi (nom. inval.) | reverse complement strand
ATTTTGTCGGCTGGGCTTATTTTCTTATTTTTTTATATATATATAAAAAAATTGTGCGTAGCTGGAAAATATGCCGACAAAATACGGTTTATTAATTTTATTCTATATAGACATAGAATAAAATTCGATTTTTTTTTGAAAAAATCCTGCGCGCTAGCGCTGTGGATAAACCTCCAAATTCATAATAAATAAAATTACGTTTTTATAATAAAAACTAGAAGTCGCCTAAAAAATTCCTAAGAGTCCCCCAGAAAATTTTTCATAAAAAATTTTTATGCTCCTAGAAGTGAAGTGCCCCAAAAAATACGCCCGCTCTACTAAAAATTCGGGTTTTATTAGATAAATAAAACCCCTCTATTTTTATTTCAACTAGGAGGGACTAAGAGTCCCGAATTGTTATTCTATATATGTCTATATAGAATAACAATTCCTAATAGTCCCTTATCCCAGCATATTTTTCTATCTACGATAGAAAAATATGCTGGGATTAGACATATGTTTAATTAAAAATTTGCCTAATCCTAGGATAAGGTGGCGAGAGGCTGGAGCCTATAGCTAGCGAAAATAAAACCCGAATTTCCATAGCTATATAAAAAATTCATAGAATTTCCACACCCTCTGGGTAGCGAAGCGTAAAATTAGAGCTAGAGCGCCCTTATTATTGTTGTTCTATTAATATGTTATTTGATAATATGTTATGTTATTTTACCCTTTTTTGTACTATAATTACCATTATATGTCGGGGCTTTAGAATTTTTATTCATAAATAAATAAAAAACTTAAAAAGGATTATTGCTAGTGCTAGTATACTAAATTTAGTAATTTATATGTAATTTATTCTATAAATTATATATAAATTGGCTGGCTACCTAGAGGACTCTACCGGCCGGACCCTACCCTCTAAACTTTAGCTTTTTAAACCATACCCTTTACCTTTATAGTCGTTTAACGTTTTTATATTATTGATATAAACTCCGCTTCAAGTTAACTAACCCTAGTTAGTTATTCTTAAAATTTTCCCGATTTTTTTTTATATATTATTACTAATAATTTCTGAGCTAAATACTTAACCCAGCTCGTGTAACTTTTTAATCGACGAACAGTCGCACCCTACATAGCTCTTGCATCCATGAGGATAAGTTAAGCCGACATCGAGGTGCCAAACCGCGCACTCAATTTGTGCACTCTTGCGCAAATTAGCCTGTTCTATATGTTATCATAATACAATATTTCCATTTATTTAAAAATGGTTCAGACTATGTCTTCATTTTTATTATATATATATATTTAAGTAGCCATATCCCATATCTTTTATATCTTTTTCTATATTTACCCCTCACATCTCTCCTCTCCTATGTCCCTGAGGCTATAGTTTTTATTATTATAAAAACGTAATTTTAGCCGTTATTCTCCTATTAGCAGCCCAGAGAAGTGGCTGGCTGGCTGGCTGGGAAAATTTTTACATAAATAAAATTACATTTTTATAAGCCAGGAATCGACTCGGGAGGTTTTTATATATATTATATATATATAAATCCTCCCTAGAAGTGTACCTTAACGTTTTCCTGCAATCCATCCTTTTACTGCATAAGCTCCTACCCTACGTTTTGAGGTAGTTAATGTATATGATACATTTGAGTTAAACTTTCCTCTAAATAAGACTGAACTTAAACCTTTATAAGATGAATCTATATTCTTCAACCCTCCTCTTCATCTTAGTGCATACAGGGATTTATCCGCTCTATAACGTTTAGTTAATCTACCTTTAACTTCTATTCTTATACCTCCCATATTTTTATAACCTATAGATTTGAATATAGTATGATGAACTTTTTTAGTATTAGATGAACCACCTAATAATTTATCTAAATTATTATTATTTAAGTAAGAAATTATTTTCAAATCTCTAAATTTACGCATATATAGATCACGGTTTTCACCTTTTACCTTAGTTCTTTCTTGTATTGTATTTACACTAGGTATATAAGCTCTATGTAATACTTTAACCATATTTTTTATAAAACGGGATTTTTTTCTTTTTAGTTTAAAAGCTATAGCTTTAGTAAAAAGATCTGTATTGTAGGCAATAGATTTAAGGTTAATTATATTATATTCTATTTTCTTTTTTATTATTTTCTCCAAGATCTTACTTAAAATAGGTAATAATTTTTTTTTATTAAATTTATATTGATTTAAACAATACATTAAGTCATATTGTCTTAATAGTTTTAAATATCTTTTTCCTTTTTTACTAATCATTTTATTTCATCACTTTCCAAAGTAAAAACGTTTAAATATTTGTATAAATATTTTTTTGTATTTTTTTAATTTATGAATAGCCTGCCCTAGCTCTTTAGTTGCCCTTGGCGCAGAGTTGCTGCTACCTATTCCGGGTTGTAGCTGCTGCAGCTCTCCTGCAGCTCTACTACTAGAAGAAGAGGAGTAGTAGAAGGAAGAGAGCTCCTCTCGCGAGAGCGAGAGCTGCTGGAGCTCTTGCGAGAGTAGCTCTCGTAGCAGCTCCCGTCTTATTTTTTTTATTATTGTTTTTAGAAACTTTCTAGATCGTTTTAAAAAACGCTTTATTAGAAGTCTACTTACTTTTCTATATATTATTTTATATTTTTTTTTTAATTTTTGCTTTTCTCTGTTTACAGTATATAAGGTAATTACTGCTTTGCCGTTTGTGTGTTTAATTTCCGCATTACTTACAAATATTCTTGTTACTAATTTTCGTCTCGTTTTAAGTTTTAAAAATACTCTTGAACCTGTAAACTTAGATATTTTGAAATACAAATTAAAATAGCTTTGAATTAATTTATTAATATTCAAACAATTAAATGGTATATTTTTTAAATTATTTTTATTATATGAATAAATAATATTTTCCCATTCTTTAGAAAAACTAGGTAAATACCCTGGTTTTCCCAAATCTTTAGATTTTTCTCTTAAAGCAATTGTCTTAACAGCTGCTCTCTTCTTCGCGTAGTAGAGCTGCTGGAAAAGAGCTGCTGGACGGCACATTTTGGGAATATTTCCAAAAATACGCTCAGTCCCCCCTAAGCCCGACTTATCCCACGAGCTCGAGGAATTTTCTTGTTGAAAATTCGAATTTTCCTGTGTAGCAGGGAAATTCCTGCTGTGTAAATTAAAGTTTTTATTAAAAAGTGTCGTTTTCTTAATCATTATTTTGTAGAGCTATATAGTAAGCTATAAATTTATTTTATCTTTTTTTTTTAATATATATACATAATAAAAATGTTGGATGGTGTGTATTAAAAGGATTATTGTAAATTTTGCATAATACTCACCTTATAGCCGTTGAACGTTTTTATTTTATAATTTATGCTAAAATAAACTTCGCTTCAAGTTTACTAGGCTTATTTTCCTAATAGCCTGCTTCGCGGTATACTAGCCTGCGGAGGAAAATATGCCGTAATTCTTGAAATTTACCCAATATATATTAATTATTTTATTTTTACTAGAAAATTAAATGGAGGGTGCTAGAGCAGCTGGGCACAAAGTCCCCATGCTCTATTACTCCTCCTCTGCAGGAGTTTTACAGACTCAGCTGAGAGAGCAGCAGGGAGTTTTACTTTATATGATATATATATATAAAGTAAAACGGATTTTTTATAATTAATATAAATTATAAAAAATTCATAATATTCCGCTGCTTTCTTAACAATAATCTCCATACCATAATCTATTATTAAAATAAAATATTAAAGGACAAACATCCCTAGCGTAGCTTTTCCAATAATCCTAGATCTTTCCTTTATGCATCATGTGATCCTATGCCCTGCTTACGCAACTGTAAGATTTGTAGTTAATCAAACAGTGTGGCAAGATTTAGCCGTTGAGCTTTGCAAACATTAAAATCATAACCATTAAAAAAATTAATAGCCTAGAAAATTTTAGAAATATTTCATAACCTTTTCTGTTATACCTACTTTCTTCATAGTGAAAATCCTACCTTCATAAAATTAAAGTTTAGATATTTTGTTTTTTGTAATTTTTTATATTTTATATAGCAGAGCCCAGATCCGCTCGCTATTAAACATAGACAAAACAGAAAGAAATATATTTAATAGCGAGCAACCCCTCCTCTGCTGCTGTATGGGGACGCCAACTCTAACTCTAGATAGAGCTACACTAGAGCTGGTGTCGCACCTAGAAAGTCTCCCTTCCGGCTACTATTAGCCTACAGATAAAATGTATAAAGCTTTACAAAAACTTAAAATATAAATAATGACAATATGATTAAAAATAGTTAAACTACCTTAAAACTGCAAACAAAAAAATAGGTAGACCATTGTCGTTAGACACTCCTGTTTACTCTTTACAGGGTCTGTGCCCCACATAAACTGTCTCCTAGCGATATTTCCTTCCCTGAAGGGTCCCTTCTATAGAAGGTGAACTAGGGTGGTTAAACCAATTCCACTCATATTAAAGTCCTTTAAAGGGTTTCCAATGTCGTAAATATACTCCCTTCTAGTCTACAATTAAACTCTCATACTCAATAATTAGTGACAGTAAAGCTGCATAGGGTCTGTTGAGATAGGTCATTTTATTACTAAAACTTCCCCCTCGTGGAACCGTACGTGCGACTTTCACCGCATACGGCTCGAGCATTAAATTTAAACATATGTTTATGTAGCATGCATGAATACAAAGCAGTAGGGATATTATTCGCCCTTATTACCCCCCCCCCCCCTCCCCCTATTTCCTAGTCACTTCTACCTTTATTCATAGAACTTTTAATATCTTTCATTTTTTGTAATCCCTGTGAAGTTTTATGAGCCCCGACAGATTTTAATTTTATTAATTTTTTTCAATCTAAATAATCTAAATGTTTACGTGTAAATAAAGGATATTTATCTAAAAATCTGCTCACAATCAAATGATTGTTTGTAATAAATCTATTAACTATTCGTGAGTTTTTTGCCCCCTCTATCTCGTTAATGTCATACTTGGGTTTCAAGTAACCACATCCAAAAAATTGTACGAAAGCGTTAAGTAGTAATATATCATGGTTACTTTGTGCTATTTCTAGAGTATGTGATAAAGCTAAATAGGGTTTTCCTCTGTTAACTGAATTTGATATTCCAAATTGAAAACTACCCTCACCATCTATAAAAGCTTGAACCCATTCATTGTTTAATTTTATAGGTTCACAACTTTTTAGGTAATTTCATCTTTCTTCAAAACAACGTAAACTATTCATATTATTTTTTATAGATAAAATATTATTTATACTTTTGAAAGCTAAATCTTCCTCTTTACTAAGGTGAAGTTTATCTTTCAAAAGTAAAGCTACTTTTTTAAAATCTTGATAATCTAAATACTTAGATGTTAACAAAGGATACTTATCCATGTGAGGTATAACTCTTTCGACTATATCCTCTAATTTTTGGATAGTATATTTATAAGCATTTTCTTTTTTATTATCAAAGTAAATATTTCCGCAATTAAAATATTTTTTTAGATCTATTAAAATACCTTTAGAATGCTCTTTTTGTGTAACTTTAAAAGCCAAAGAAATTTTTAGTTTTATGCGTGGTAGGGGGACTTCTAGCTTCGCAGCCACCAGGGATAATATCCCCTCCGGGTTTTTAGTCCCCATTTTACTTTGCTGCGTACGAGCTATATGTACAGAAAAATTTCCTTCAGAATCTATTATACCTGTTACCCACTGAGGTTTTAGGGGACGTAGCCCTGCCAAACCTGATTTAAAATCCATTTTCTCTGCTACAGTAGCTCGCGTACTGCAGTACACCCTGCGGGTGTGAAACCCTGCAGCTATACTACTAGTTTTAATTGTAGCCTCTTTATTTAAACTAGTTGGAGAATAATATTCCCCTAATTTTGTCGCGTAGCAACCGCAACCTGCTCCTGCTCTTAAAAATAAAAAACAGGTAAATTTCATAATATTCATTGTTTTCATATTTATTTTTATCTTCCTCTTAGCCGCTATAAAAAAAAAATTAAATAATAAGTTACATTATACATACGACTACTTCACGTTGTACTCCTCCATATATGTTCTATACAATAGTTCATTTAAAAGGTTTTAACTAATCTTAATACAAAATAACTACTATTTATTAATTTTATGTGTGGAGGGATTTTATTCCTCGCGAGGCGGCTTTGCCGCCCCTGAGCTAGAGCTGTAATATTATTCCCAGCGCTAGGAGCTGACCCCCCCTCCTTATATTTATTTACTTTAATATATGTCTAAATCATAATTAACGCCCGCTCTAAGTCTGCATTCTTTCGAATTGAATCATCTCATCGCGAGGATTCTATCCTTGCTATTACGGCAAGGCATTTGCTTTTTAGAGCATCCTTTACCCACTATTATGTATTAAGCCTTGCGACTTAACTTCCATCTGTATTTAGATGGCTAACGTTGGGCTTACCTAGTTTACTTGATAACACCTTAAAAATTACCTTAGGATCCCACTATACGTATTTTGATATAAGGCCCATAAAGAAAAGAACGAGAACTCTTTTCTACCATCAAAGAATTTATCTCTAGAATTTATACGCTTCAAACGTGGATTCGTTTGCCTATCCATAGTAATCTAGCTCACCAACCTTTACATACATATTCCGCATTAAAAGGCTGGATAGTTAAAAACTATTTAACTATATATTTTACGGGCTTCGCACAAAAGAATTACTTCGAATGCACGCCTATGAGCTCAAACAATGGGCTATTTGGTGGGTTTACACCACATTGTTATCAAATACTTAACTAGTCGCACTCTCGTCTATCTAGAGGTAAGCAGTATCTGCACTGCTATTCCAACTTCACTGAGTCAATCATAGAGACAGCTGCTGTATCGTTACACCACTCATGCAAGACCGCATTTAACGGCCAAGGCATTTCGCTACCTTAGGACCCTCACGTTAAGGCCGCCATTTATCGGGGTTTCCGTCACCTTATCCAATATATAACAATACTGAATTAGCTATTTGTTAACCAAGGCCGACATCAGGCAGATTTCGCACACAATACTTCGATTTTTTTATCTTGGCAATGTGCTGTGTTTTAATTAAACAGTCGTACAACATTATTTTATGCTTCTTCCTTTTTACCTGATATTAAACAGGACTAAAGAGCCCCCCTTATTCCGAAGTTACGTGCAGTCAATTTGCCGAGTTCCTTTCGCTACACAAATTTTCCCTTATCCTTTCTTTAGCTTTTTAGGCGCATAAAGCGCGCATAAATATTTAGCCAGAAGAAATAGGACTAGAGCTAGGCTAATGTGTAATGGATAATATAATATTAATAACGTTTAGAATTCATTGCTGATTTAATTAAATGAATTTGATATAACCCATTCTTATTAAGATGAGCTTTAGATATCATTAAATTTGCAACTTTCACAAAATCATCGAAATCTTTTTTCTTTGCTCCCTCTAACGGATTAGCTTGGAAAAACGGTACGACATATTTTACAATATCTGCGAGCCCTGTTACCATAAAATCATGGACTTTAGGTGATTGTTTATAAACTTTACCTATTGTAAATACATTTGTAAAACTTTCCAATAAGGCAAGATTTCTTGTATCCTGTGTTATTTTAAATATTAATTTTACTCCTTCACCTAATATGGTATCTTTTCTTTTGTAAATATTTACAAAGAACATCCCTTCACCTTCTACAAAACCTACTACTCAATAAGGATGATAGATTGAAAGATTTTTTCTTTCAGGTCTGTTGACCGGTTTAATATTAGAAAATAAGGATAGGGTTATTTCATTAATAGTCCCAAAATTCATGGAAGCTTTTATATTCACAATTTTAGATAAACCTTCCATAGTTAGATGTTGTTTATTAATCATTAAATTTACAACTTGTTTAAACAACTGAAAGTCTGCTCATTTATCAGTAATTAATGGGTAAACCTCCAGATGTTTTAATACAATTTCTAAATCTTTTAAAGAAGAAACTTCATAAACAACTGCATTGTCAGAGCGCGTAGCTACTCTGCCTACTCCAAAAAAATCTCTTATTTTTTCTAAAAGAACTTTGTCTTTCCCATGAAGAGTTATTTGAAATATTGCTCTAACACTCACACTTTGTTTAACACTTATATTTCTAATAATAGAAATATGAAAGCACCCCTCGGCGTCAATAAATCCTGATACATAGTTAGGATTAATCTTACTATTATTTATAGTAATATTGTTACATCTTAATATATTTGTCGCGATTTATTTTAATAATATTAGTCACTAAGTGGGAGTCACAGTTATAGGGTAACTCCGTAAGATATTCTCGTTCAGTAATATTCGTTTGGCAGGTTGTTTAGCTGCCATTCAGACCGTTACGTAGAGAGGGCCTTTTATCCTTTCCATCGCTACCTCCATTAAATCCTGGAGCTAGGGATTACCTTATACCCAAAACTAGCTATGGATATTAAAGGGGAGTTGTTCTTGTGAAACATTCAATCTTAATACCGCTATTACTATACTCGGTTTCTCCTACTTTATATCCTATAACGTAGATTTAAACTTCGAGACTCCCTACTTTATCTTACACAAAATACATTATTCAGAATTGCAAAAGGACAGGGTGCGAGCCCACCCTCATGAATCGCCCGGTTCGACGGACCCACTAAGCCTAATGTGTCTTGCTAGATAAAGCGGTAGTGTAAATTGCAAAAAAAAAAACTAGAATTTTATCTTATTAATTATAATTATTGTTATTAAATGTTTATCAGTAGTTTTTAGCATTTTAGAAAATTATAACTTTATTTTCTAAAATACGTTTTTATTTTAAACACGCTGAGCTCTGCGCATAGTTAAAATAAAAACTAAATTCCTAGCGGAGCTAGCACTACCGAAAATCCGCAGTACTTCGTAGGAATTTAAAAATAAATTACAGATTTTAGATATGAGATCTATTTTTGAATAGGCAAAGCGTCTGCTAGCGCGCCCTCATATGCATTTTTTTTAATAATATTATTATTAAAAAAAAATACGTTTTTATTTATATTTATATAAATAAAAACCTAAAATATATCCATATCCCAAGTTTACTTAGGGGCTAGAGTACACCTTACAACCCTTTTAGAGGGTTGAAAACCATCTACTCGTTGCTCTTTTACAGTATTATTACTGACTTAGATCCGCGATAACCCATTTTTATTACTAAAATCTGCCTGACTTGTTACCTTACACCAAAGCTAACTGGTCCGCTTAAGACTTTATTGGGGTCTATAAGTTTGGTATCAGGAGCTATTAGGGTGTCCCCGGAGTTTGGTTTTTATTCACAATATGGGAGCCTAATCCCTTTTATTATGATTGTTAGCTCAATCGCCTTCGTATTCTCTACTAGCTTTCTTGTTTCAGATTCTAGGTACGGTTTTTTAATTTTTTACTTTTTGGTTTTTAGCACTAGCACGAAAAAGAATTAATTTATTTTTTTTTACGACGAAGTCGCCCAGCGGTATTTTCTCCCCAAAAACCGCTGGCTCTGCTCTGCAGCATATATGCCCGCAGCTCTAGGAAATATGCTACAGCTATCATATAATGACGCACAGCGCTTATCCCTACCCAGAGGGTGTGGAATAATATTCCACACCCTCTGGTAGGGATAAGGGAATAAAATTCCCGCTGCCGCTGCCCCCTGGTAAAAAAATATAAATTAATCATCAAAATATATTTACTACTTTTCCAGCACATCTTTAACTAAAATGTTGTCCTTAGTAAAAAAGATTTTCTCATCGTTTAAATCTTTAGATAATTTTAACTTAGAGGCCGTTACTTTATATATCCATAAGCTTAAGGCGGAACTTTTATTTTTCTTTTTAGTTACTAATGTCACCATTCTCACTTGAGTTTACGATTATTAAACTATATTTTAGTCTAGCGCTATACCGCACTGCTATTTTACCAGCTATAGCCACTTCACAGAGCTGGGAATAATATCCCTTGGCTCTGAGCCCTAAAAATACCTTATAAAATTATTCTTTAAAAAAGAATAATTGTTCTTTACTCAACGTTCTGCTACCCCATTTAATTATATTATCCTCTTATTAATATAATATATTATGGACAAGGTTTCGGTATATTGTTTAGATCCGTTAAATTATCGATGCTTCTATAGCTTAACAAGCGCTCTGTTACGAGCTCATTAAATTGTGGCTGATTCTAGGCCTATCTCCTTGTCGACTTTAATAAAAACTCCCTTAATTTCACTTAACTAATAATTTAGGACACTGGCCATTAAATTTAACATACAAATAAGAAATACTTTATGGATACACTCTTTTAGTATTCATTCCTGATTTTATACGACGAATCTCTTCTACACCTGGAAGTGTTAAATGTCTATTGTTCATCATTAGATACGCTACTTTACTCCAATCCTCAAAATCTTTAAATTTTTCTCCTAAAATTGGATGCTTTAAAAAAAAGGGTATAATTATAGTTAAATTGTCTAATAATTTTATTACATTAAAATTAACCACCTCTCTTGTAGTTTTTACCAATTTTATATATATATATAGACATATATATATATATAAAATCCTCCGCAGGAGACAGTTCCACACCCTAAGTAGGTTTCAAAACTTTTCATTAATTCCTGATCTCTTACATGTTGAGTTAATGTAAAACACAATCATATTTGGTATCCGCAGGAATGATGACTAGATTTTTTTATATTTACCTGAAAACATCCTTCCGCGCTTGAAAATCCTGCAAACCATTCTGGATCGGGCACTATTTTTTCTACAATCAAAGGTTTAACTGCGGGGATTGCTTCAGGAAAAGCTTGCTTTAGATTATATTTTATTCCTGTATTCAATGAAACTCTTATACCTACAATTTTATTTAACCCTTCCGTTTTTAAATGTTCTTTAGCTTTAATTATATTAAATGCCATCTTAAATAAAATAAAATCTCCTTGCTTTTGTGTGATTAAAGGGTATTTATCAATTTTATAGGGTATATATAGACATATATATACCCTATAAAATCCTGCGGCTATGCTCAATAATTACTTTTAAATCGTTTATAGCTTTGACACGATACTGCATAGTATTTATACCATGCTTAGTAATATAACCTACACAAAAATAATTTTTTATTTGTTCTAAGATATTTTTATCTTTTTTATGTAAGGTTATTGTATAAATTAATTCTACTGTTCGGCGAAGCCCCTATCTTGCTATTTGCATTTTTGGGGATTCCTAAATAAAAGCAACTTTCTCCGTCTGAAAGACCTGTAATAAATCAAGGATTTAATTGAATTAAACCTTTTTCGTATATGTTTATCTTAGTTAGATTATTTGTAGAATAAGACCGTATTTGTATAAAGCTTATTTGCTTAGATAGGATTTTAACTTGATAATTTCTCTCGAAAGCCATTAGACTATACCTTAAATGTGGTGGTAATTTTATATTACATCAACCATCGTCTAGTCGTTGCTCTTTTACAGTGATATTTTCACATATTACTGAATTAGATCCGCGATATCCCATTGCTCTTGCGATTATCTTTCGACTTATATCCTTACCTGAACAATTAGTTCAGCCACTAGTATATTTTCATACATAGTTTGGTATCAAAAGTTTTAGGGAGTCCCCGGAGTTTGATGGTTTATAGTAGGCACATAATAGTGGTTTCCTTAACCACATAGCACCTTAACTCTTGTTCTGGGCTGTTTCCCTTTTGACATACAACCTTATCACTCTATGTCTGATAACCGAGACACATCTTCGCCATTCCGAGTCTGTATACTCACTGGTAGAATCTTCACGATCCCCCAAAACATAACATAGACGCTTTTGGCGTCTAGAATTTGTCTAAGATAAGAATTCTGTACCTGCTAGATGTGATTACTCATAATTTCCTACTATTATAGGTTTCGCAGAAAACCAGCTATCACGGTCAGTATTGTCTTTCACTATACCTACCACAGTTCTTCGGAGATTTTTGCAACAATCACCCGTTCGGACTCTTATAATCCTGACTGTAGTAAAATCACCGTGCTTCGGGTCTAACTTTAGACACTATATTTTATTTTTGTTTTAACCATCGTCTTAACTACGCTTACGCTCGCATCTAATGTTAACTTGGTGACCCATTATGCAAAAGGTACGTTCTTTATATTGAACTGCTTATAAAAACCTACTATTAAAAATCTTCCCTCACGGTACTTTTCGCTGACGCTTATCTATCATATTTAGCCTTTGAGGAAGGTTCCCCTTTAATTCAAACAGTTTTTGTTTCCCATTTTACTATATAGCTGTTCTACTTTCACTCCGGTTATTCGTAGAATCTCTTTTGATTTATTTTCCTGAAGTTACTAAGATATTTCAATTCACTTCGTTTAGTATTAGAATTTCTCTTAGGGTTTATAAAATATTTAGATATTTATCAATTTTATATATTAGATATCTTAGATATCTAATATATAAAATGTGCTGAAGGAGGTGGAGCCTCCCCCAGCTCTCTACATACATATATATTTATTCCCTTTGATATATAGCATTATTTTCATAATAGTTTCTTTTTATACTTATTTTATTAAAAGTATTAATTATATATCTTTTTTACCATTAGGCCCACATTTATATAAGCTCTACTGTAGCCTATTCATTCGGGTTACCAGGATTCGAACCCAGGAATTATTTCTCCCAAAGAAATCGCTTTAACCACTCAGCCATAACCCGTTTAGTTTTTAAATTCCGCAGTAGTACCCATACATCATCACACGACCGACCGCGCTACCTTATCCCTGCATATTTTTCGGGACTCTGGGTCCCCTACGATAGAAAAATCAGCTGGGATTAGAAGTCCCCCAGGGGGGACTTCTAATCCCTTGTGCATATTTTTATCGTAGATAAAAATCCGAAGTCTCCCAGCATATTTTCCCGGCTCCGCCCTAATATTCTGAAACCGCCCTGTGTTGAAAATGTGCTGGATAAGGGATAAGGAATAAAATTCCGACTTCTTATTTTTTATATATATATATAAAATAAGCGCTTCGTAATTTTTAGCCTCCGCCGTAAATAAAAAAATTACTAAAAAATTTTTATGCCGCTCTCCTAGAACTCCACCACCTCCTGCACCTTAGGTATGATATTACAACATCACACCTAGCTTCCCCTTTAGTAGGTATGGTATGATATGTAACAATAAAATACATATAGATAAACCAATAAATATCCCAACTGCTTTTATTACCAAGAGTACTCGGACTTGAACCAAGAATTTGAAGGTTGAAGCTTCCTATTTTACCTATTAAACTACACTCTTAACCAGCATCCTGCGCCCGCACCTGCATCCTGCACCCACCACCACCTGCACCTGCACCTGTACCTGCACCTGCACCTGCGCTATGAGTGACGTAAAAAAAAGTAATTATGATTTTGCTGCGAGCTACTATCGCTACTTAAATATAGCTTTACCCTTTTGGTAGTTACTAAGAAATTGCAGAGCTCAGCAGCTACTGGGTGGGGTGAGATGGGATGGATGGGATGGGATAGGAGAGCCACTTCTAGAAGAGCGGCTAAAAAATTTTCCATAAAAAATTTTTATGCTAGCAGGGCAGGCATACCGCCCGGTATACCGCGCTGCTAAATCCATAGTGCCCTCCGTATTTTTTTATGGGAAAAATGTGGACGCCTCCACATTTTTTTTTCCTAAAAAAAAAAAATACGGAAGGCGGCAGGGGGCGGCGTGAAAAAAAAAATCGAATTTTTAGGGACGGCACTAGGCACCGACTTGGGGAATATTATTCCCAAAGTACGTGCTTCACGGTATACCGCGCGGTATACCGCGAAGCAGACTCTTACTTAGTCCCCTTAAAATTAAGCTCTAGCTCTAGGGAATATTATTCCCCTAGTCCCCGTAGCTCTACTCGGGACTAATAGTCTGCTCCTCCGAAGGGGGGACTAATAGTCCCGAATTTTATTTTATAATAAAATTAGCGACTCGCCTATTTGGGGGAATATTCAGCTCTACAAAATCCGGTGCCGTGGCTAATTTTATTTATGAATTTTTCTAGCTTGCGCAGAAAAATTCGAATTTTTATTCTAGCATTTTGTCGGCTGGGCTTATTTTCTTATTTTTTTATATATATATATAAAAATTGTGCGTCGCTGGAAAATATGCCGACAAAATACGGTTTATTAATTTTATTCTATATAGACATATATAGAATAAAATTCGATTTTTTTTTGAAAAAATCCTGCGCAGCAGCGCTAGCGCTAGCGCTAGCGCTAGCGCTAGCGCTAGCGCTAGCGCTAGCGCTGCGGATAAACCTCCAAATTCATAATAAATAAAATTACGTTTTTATAATAAAAACTAGAAGTACCCCTCTAATAAATTCGATTTATATATATATTATATATATATATAAATCTACCGAACTCTGAGGACTCTTTAAGCCCTCTGCTGCTGCTGTAATTTATTTAGCATTTTTAAAATTTTTGCTTATTATTTTTTTTTTATAGCGCAGCTCTAGCGCTAGTGAGTCGCAGCTACGCCCCCCCCCCCCCCCCCGATTTTATTCAAAAAACAGAGAATATCCGATTCGAACGGATGAGGATTTATGCTCCTAGAAAAACTCAAATTTGCTGCCTTAAACCTCTCGGCCAATTCCCTTGTTGCATTACATTTTTTAGGGTTAATTCCTCAGCGAATTGAACGCTGATAATATTCTTATCAAGAATACACTTTACCGATTAAGTTAAGGAATCTTTAATATAGTATTTATACATGCCGTTTACATTGTTAAGAGTTGAGCAGTAGCCCTTATCCCTTATTCATGGAATATTATTGCGACTTCTGATTTTTTTTTATATAAAAAAAAAATAAGTAGGTGATTTTTTGTGCAAATTTTTAATTAAACATATGCCGCGGCTTCTAATCCCTTGTGCATATTTTTATCTACGATAAAAATAAGAAGTCCCTACCCTAGGGGAATATTATTCCCTACGAAGTGGGGAGGGGACTTCTAATCCCTGCACGACTAATCCCAGCTGATTTTTCTATCGTAGATAGAAAAATATGCTGGGATAAGGGACTAAGAGTCCCGAATTGTTATTCTATATATGTCTATATAGATAGAATAATAATTCCTAATAGTCCCTTATCCCAGCGTAGCTGGGATTAGTCTTCCTACACAGGGCGGTTTCAGAATATTAGGGCGGAGCCGGAAAATATGCTGGGAGACTTCGGATTTTTATCTACGATAAAAATATGCACAAGGGATAAGGCTACTGCTCTAAGCTCTCAGCAATTTATGGGATGGGTTGGGTTGGGTGGGGCTTAAAATTTTTTCATAAAAAATTTTTTAGCGTCCCTAAATTGCTGAGTGCTGAGTGCTGAGTGCAGAGAGCTGCTGCTCAAGTAGTTTTTATTAAGCTCTATATATAAGAACACCCTTTTAATAATTTTTTGAGCAATAAAGGACTTGAACCTTTAACATTTTGTGTGTAAAACAAACGTTCTGCCAATTGAACTAATTTCTCTTATTTACAATAATACCGTATTACTGGTAAATATGCGATATTATTGTAAGTATATAAGAAATATAAATGAACATATTTATTGCTTATCTGTATCTTGATTTATCGTTATTATTATAGCACCTACCATTGATAATATTAAGATAATACTTGCAATAAACAATCATATGTTATAAGAAGTATACAATACATTACCAATTGTAGATATATGGCTAGTTTCTGCCACATTACCATCTCAGTTATTACTTGTTATATAAATAACATTAATTCCACTTTCAAATGTATCACTTACTGGTGGGCACGAGTCGCCAGGGGTAAATTCACCACTCGGGTTAATTTGCTCTTCCCAGCCCACCGTGTCTGTTGCGACTATGTCTGTATCGGCAGCAGCTCTAACTCTGGATAATACTGCCACATTTTCTGCGAAGCCTTCATCGCATTTTTGTAGAGGGGCAATAGAATTCCCTGAAATCCCCGAGCTAGAGCTAGAGCTGGCGTATTTTTCTAGAGCTAGGGTTGTTAAATCGCAAAATGAGCCAGCTCTATCTGAATTTATATTAGGGGGACTAATAGTCCCCACGGGACTATTAGTCTCCCTTTCTAGAATTGAAATAATATCCCAACTCTGCCTTATACCTATAGCTAGAGAGTCACGGCCCCCACTTAGCTTGTCTAATATAATGTTGTAACCATTAACTTTAGCTATATAGTAAGGCAATATTTCGGTGAATAAGGAACCTAGTACGATTGCTACTAGTGAAGCCAAAGGAGTACTATTTAAATTATTACTTTGTAATTCACTTGTTCTTATATCTATTAACATCAGGACGAATAGGAATAATATAGATACCGCACCTATATATACAATTAAATAAGAAAACCCTATATAATTGAATCCTAATAACATTAAATAAATAGAAATAGATGCAAATAATCCTATTAAACACATAAGGGATGCCATAGGGTTTTTGCTAACTATTACGGCTATACCTAATAATAGTGGTATTGTATTTACCATATTTAAACACTCTATTATATAGCCACTGCAGAAAGGATCACACTTTAATGAGATTAAATATCAATCACACATCACCCCTGTTTTATTTTTGTTTTACCTCAATATAGGCTATTGTTATGTAGACAGTTTATTTACATTCTATCGGGAATAGAATTACTCTTGAGATACCATATCATAGTATCATGAACCTCCCACACTCGCTGCTTCACTTATTATGTTGGAGGTTCCTTATTTTTATATATATATAAAAATAATCAAAAGTCCCTATTGTTAGTTAATTTATTTATTCGGCAGCAGCCACTTATATAGAGCGGAGAGCGGCTAAAAAATTATTATGCTACCGCAGGGCAGGGAGTTTTACTTTATATAATATATATATATAAAGTAAAACGAATTTTTTATAATTAATATAAATTATAAAAAATTCATAATATTCCTATTTTTATTTCAACGGCGGAAGGGACTCAGAGTCCCGAATTGTTATTCTATATATGTCTATATAGAATAACAATTCCTAATAGTCCCTTATCCCAGCATATTTTTCTATCTACGATAGAAAAATAAGCTGGGATTAGACATATGTTTAATTAAAAATTTGCCTAATCCTAGGATAAGGTGGGCCGAGCAGCTCTCAGCTCTACTGGAGTTGCTAATTTTTCAGTGCAACCGGAAAATATGCGGGCGGTATACCGCGCGGGAGGTTTATATATATATATAAACCTCCCGCGCTGCGAGTTGCTAAAACTACTAAGCCGGTTTTAGGGTGAATACCCCTACAAATAGTCAGACTTGAACTGACACATACCGAGTGGAAATCGGTAAGTCTACCATTAACCTATATTTGTTTTGTGTAGAGGAGAGAGCTAGAGCTTTTCATGAGGCAAGCTAGCTCTACTACAGCTCTATAAATATACCTATACTACTATTAAGTGATTATTAATAAATTGTAGTAGAGAGCGAGAGCCGGCTGCTGCCGATTTTATATGTAAAATGTACCGTAGAGTAGTAGCAGAGGTGAGGTGAGATGAGGTGAGGTGAGGTGAGGTGGAGGTGAGGTAGGTATTTTTACGCATATTTTTATGCGCTGCGCAAATATGAAGGGAATATTATTCCCCCTGCGGGGAATAATATTCCTAGCTTGCGCAGCGCAGGAAAATACGGTTTTATTTATATATAGAAAAAAATTTATATAGATAAATAAAACCCTGCTGAGCTGGCAGCAGCAAGCAGCAGCTATACTGCTTGCTGCTCCAGCTCTGTGTGCACCTGCACTATCCTATGGTATGAAACAGCAGGTCTAGCGCGGAATTTAGGGATTTGTTTTAGGGGACGTCTTCACCCGTCGGTAAAACAAATTCCTAAACTCCCGCGCTACCCAGAGGGTTTCGCTTCGCCGTGGGGAATAAAATTCCTTATCCCTTGTGCATATTTTTATCGTAGATAAAAATCCGAAGTCTCCCAGCATATTTTCCGGCCCCGCCCTGTGTTGGAAGACTAATCCCAGCTACGCTGGGATAAGGGACTATTAGGAATTGTTATTCTATATAGACATATATAGAATAACAATTCGGGACTCTTAGTCCCTTATCCCAGCATATTTTTCTATCTACGATAGAAAAATCAGCTGGGATTAGTCGTGTAGGGATTAGAAGTCCCTATGGTAGGGATTAGAAGTCCCCTCACACCCTAGCGACTGAGGGATAAAAAATTATACAACAATAATCTTATCTTGCTTACGTTTATTTATTAACCTTCGCCACTTTATAATATATCTGGTATTTCACACTGTTCTGTTGTTTTTAAAGTACATAATCTAAGAGAGCTGGCCTGGGCTGGGATTGTCTGTCTTCATTTGCTGTACCCTGTTTTTCGACAAGATATAGCATAGCTACTGTATTCTTAGAATTATTTTAATCATTATTTGTATTATCTTGTCCCTCTGGATTCCCCCCCCCCCCACCCTACCCTTTATTCTTGGTATTATCTTGTTGTTCTGGATCTTTATACGAATTATTTGTATTATCCTGTTATTCTGGATTTTTTCCCTTTATTCAGCCTAGGGCTATTGTCATTATATTGATCACTTTCGCTATCAGTCTTTTGTCATTTTTGGCCGCAACTGCAGCTGCATAGGCATTCCTCATTGGCCGCCTTCATCGTTATTACCTGTATCACCTTGTTTTTCTGAATTTTTGTCATCATCCTCTAACCTAGGGCGTTTATTGTCATTATCTTGATCACTTTCACTATCAGCCCTAGGTCTTTTTAGCTGCAGCCGCTCCCTTAACTCTTCTGGTCTTATTCCAGTATGTTGCTCTGAAGATGCAGATGCAACTAAAGGATCTCGTATTGGCGATGAAGCTGGTGCAGGTATTTGGTTAGCTTCTGGGGAATTACTAGTATCAGATCGAGCTGCTGCTGGTGCAGCAGGTTCTGATAAAGGCTGTGGAGATTGTTGTAAAGGTGATGGTGACCCATTATTAGACCCCGAGCTACCTGATGAATAAGCAGAATCCTCTCTACCTGGCGATAGAGGTTGATCACCTTGATTAGACTGAGTTGATGCCCCTGCTGCTGAATCAGGGTTTGTCCCCCCTTCTACATTTTCCGTGCTTACTGGATCTATGTCAAATGGTCCTAAATCCATACGGTTATTAGACGTAGTACTGAAATATCTCATATTTTCTATATTATTGTGCAGGTTTTTCTTAGTCGCTAATTTATTAGACATTTGGGGGTTAATTTTTATTACAGGCACGACCCCCAGTAATACATCGAGCAATAAAGGAATATTCAAACTACATCTACAAAATGTCAGTATAGAATACCCCCTTCATATCCAATGTGATGATGGTCTGTTAAATGGTAAGCTATAATTCTTCATAGACCTACCCCCAAAAAAATAGTACCTATTATTACGTGGAGCCCATGGAACCCCGTTCCGAAAAAAAAACATGTACCAAATATGCTGTCACTTAAAGTAAATGAAGAAACACTGTATTCTAAGCCCTGAAAGCAAGTAAAAATCACTGCCAAAACTACTGTGTAGATTGACCCGTATATAGCCCCCTTTCTACCTCCTTTAATTAAAGAGTGGTGGGCGAAAGTAATTGTTACTCCACTCGATAATAATATCACTGTGTTTAGTAAAGGTAATTCAAACATCTTGTATTTAATTAATTTTGTATAACATTGAAGAGTGAAAATGTGGTTTGATTAAGTCAAGAAATTTATTTTTTGAATTAGAATTTATATATAGTCTATTTCTACTATGAATTGAAGTATCTAGAGCTCAATTATCATATAAAGCTGCTTGTAATAGCTTTACATCTTTTAAATTAAATCCTGATGTATTAAGAATATAACCTGACCGGTGATTATCTCCATCATCCATAGCTCAGTAAGCTAAACTTTTCTCTGTTAATAAACTACCTATATTTAAAGGCACTATTTTTTTACCTTCATATCCCCGAAGGGGCGCTTCGCAGTAAAATAAAGTATGAAGTTCTGTTATAGCTATCAATTGACGAGTAGTAAAATAAACAGAGGATGTATTAGGAAATAATTTACGATTTGCAACTTTAATTGAATTTTATATATCTAATATATACATATATAGATATATAAAATGGCCGGAGGCCTGCATTAACTGTAGCTAGATACTTAAATTTTTCAAATAAATGTTCAAGATATTGTTTATGAATAATTGATTGCTCAAATCTCAAATAAGCATTTTCGTTATTTTTTCTCAGTAGCGACATAGCTACAGATTTTTTATTCTATATATAGAACAAAAAATTGAAATAAAAAGATCACCTAGAATTAGACCATATAAGATTTCATAATCTTCTTTATGAATAATAGGTGAACCACTCTTGTTATAACCTTTAGTTTTTACAGTCCGGTTTCGTATAAACATAATACTACCCCGGTACATATAATAAAGGTAAGTTCATCAAACTTTCTATTTAAACAAGTATAGATTAGATCATATAACATATAAATATCTCTTAGAGTTAGTCATACCTTGCTAGTTAATTTCAATAAGCTCCCACCCTACCTACCTTATGAGCTTTGCACAATTAATATGTAGCTTTCCTTCCTAGTAATCAGGACTGACTTAGTAGGACACACAAGACTAACTACAACAAGCTATACTAATTAATTATTTTATCGATTCACCCTAAAGTGGAAAATAACAACTGACTTTTAAGTCATAAGAGATAATTTATATAAGGGCGTTTGATCGTTGAAGTTTACTTATAGATATATAAGTCTTACCTGCGGATTGTTTAAAAGAATATCTCGAATTATTACATACTAATGTATATTTTATTCTATATTCTTAGAAAGTTTCCCGCAATTTGCCCTTTTCGCATTGATCGATTTCCAATGCCCCTTTGATACCGATTACGCAAAAGGATTAATAGATTCTATACCCATAGGCGGTCACTGACATCCTAATTCTATGTTGGGTGATAAGCCGCTATGGAAGTACGCTCAAAAAATTCCCAAAAAAAACAAAGCTTCTGATATTATAAACAATAATATTCCTAAATTTATTCCTTTTTGTACTGCCAAGGTATGATAACCTAAATATGTAGCCTCCGATACTATGTCTCTAAATCATAAAGCCATTGAGCCTATTACTGTTGCTAAAGCAATATAAAATAGCACATAGCTATTACTAAATAAATGCATAGACAATGCTGCATTTACTGTTAAAATTAATAATGATATACTAGTATTAAATGGCCACGGTGAGGGTGATACCAGATGATACGGGTGATATTGGTTAATTAGTGAAATCATCGTTTAAGAGAGGTCTATTTCTTTTTCCTATAAGATTACCTTATGCTAGCTATATAGCCAGCCACAGCCGAGGGCAATACTACTGTCATATATAAACTAATATATTTATTTATATAGGACACAGCCACACCTCGACCAAACCTATCTCCCCTACTACTATCCTTCATAGGGGAATATTATTCCCGGGAGAGGCAGCTAGCTCGGCGGGAAAACCGGTGGAATTTTAGGCGTTATTTTCTTATTTTTTTATATATATATATATAAATTGTGCTGATTTTCCTGCATATGCTGGAAAAATTTGCCCTGAGCTAATTTTTTATAGCTCGGCTATTTTTGTAGAGCTGAATAATATTCAGCTCTACAAAATAGCTGGCAGGACGGAATATTATTCCCCTTTTTATGAATTTTTCTGTGCGGTATTTTTCTAGTGAAGGCGAAAAATTCGCGCGCATTTTTTTTTAATTATGTTATTTACGGCCGCTTCGCTGCCTAACTACGTTTTCCTAGGAGCATAGCTTCAGATTTGTTATTCTATTAATTTATAAAATTAATAGAATAACAAATTTAATATTTATATTAAAGAAAACCTAGCACACTTCTTATTTTTATTGTAGATAAAAATATGCACACAATAAAATTCCTAATAGTGCCGCACTGCTAAAAAAATTCATTGAATTCCCTATATATAGCTCCGGAATATTATTCCCGAGCTGGCTGCTCTATAGAAGGGGATCTATCGATCACCCCTCTGCTGAGAGCTCTTCGATAAAAATACGCAGGAAAGCAGCAAATACGGCGGTGAAACCCTCCTATCCTTTGTAAATAAAGATATTTATTTATATAGGGGCAATAATATTCACCCCTTCGCTTTCATACCATCCTTATCGCCCCCCCCCCCCCCCCCCATCCTGGCTTCACCGGCGGGTTTTTTATTTAAATACTATTTCGAGCCTCTAAGATGAATCGAACATCTGCCATAATATTAACAGTATTACGCTCTACCTTTGAGCTATAGAGACTAATCCTACTTACTTTTTAGGAATTCCATTCCTTATGTAGTAGTAGAGGAATAAAATTAAGCTGCGCTCTTCGCTCCCCTAGCGCCGCAGTAGTTTTTTTATAAATTCCCTATATATAGATCCTGTCGCTTGTTGCCTACGAAGTACCCCCCCCCTTTATTTGAAAATAGGTATTTATCGGCCAGGGCTTCTTATTTTTTATATATATATTAAAAATAAGCGCAGAGATAGAATTCCTAGAATTATCGGTATACCGCGCGACCGGGGATATTATTCCGCAGCACTAGGAGTCGTGTTGCGAAGTTGCACGAGGAATAAGGAAAATTCGCTTTTATATATGAATAAAACCCATTTATTCCCTACGGCGGGACTAATAGTCCCGCCGTGGCGGAATTTATTAGGGAATAATATCCATAATAAATCCCGGTATACCGGAATTTTATTCCCGAATTGCTCTATAAATTTTATATTAAATATAGGAGCGGCATAACGCACACAAATTTTGCAGAGATAGGTCTATCTCTAGGAATTTGGCGATTAAGATAGATATGGCTGCGGCGCACTTCGGCATAGCCGGCACGGCACCGATTTGGGCGACTCGGCTATTTTGTAGAGCTGAATAATATCCCCGGGCTGAATATTCTTCAGCCCGGGACTAATAGTCCCTAGAAGTGGGTGGGGCACTTCTAGGGACGGCACATTTTTGGAATATTTCCAAAAATACGCCGAGTCCCGAATTTTTAGGGGACTCGTCCCCCTAAAAATCCGATTTTTTTTAATCTTCTATATATGTATTTTATATATAGAGATAGACCTATCTCTATATGTAAAATAGGAATATTATTCCTGTTGCTTGCTGCCCTAAAAACTAACTGGTTTCGAATAATATTCTAGGGAATATTATTCCGTGCAGCGCAGCTCTCTCCGGGAATATTATTCCCCCCTGCCCGGTCCTAGAGTTGGAGCTCACGGAGTCCTGTGTCATAATTAAAAAAAATAATGGTAAAACCTGAGAGTGAGAGGAGCCTGCTGTTAAACCTGGCTTCTATTCGGCCGGAAAAGAGGTGATTCGAACACCTAAGTGTATTAAACACGACACATAGCAAGTGCCTTACCCTACCTATGGAAGACTTTTCCTGTATAAGGAAAGGAAGACAAGAAACATTGAATTTTAAGGTGTGCCATGGTGAGCGATCTGTCCACTGGAGGGCGACATAGCCCTGCCTTAGCGATAAGGAAGAAAATTAGCTTTAAGACTATTAGCTCTCCCTTTAAGAGAGCTGCTCTGTAAATCACAGAGCTCGGTTAGTTTTTCTGCAATTTTTTTTGTAGCCATATTGGGCTTATATTTTTATTAATCCAGACCAGAGGAATTTATTCCCTATATATAGGTATACAGCCCTAAGAATTTATGAATTTTTTTTTTTAATTATATCATAATGGGAGCGGGAATATTGCTCCCCCCCCCCCCCCCCTAATATTCTTATAAAAATTAAAAAAAAAACTTACGGATAATACCCCCTCCCTCTTAGCTCGGCGGGGTTTTACTTTATATATATGTATAAAGTAAAACGAATTTTTTATAATTATAGTATAAGATTTTTTGTGCATATTTTTATCGTAGATAAAAATATGCACAAAAAAATCGGATTTTAGGCGGAGCGTCCTCCCCCCCCCCCCATAAAATCCATGTAGATAAATAAAACCCTACTGCTACTGCTCGGCACATTTTGGGGAATTAATCCCAAAATACGCCGAGTTGCCCCTCACCTGCTCTAGGAATAGAATTATAGAGCAAAGCTTAGCAGCTATTTATCCGAGCGAATTAGAAGGGTCTCGAACCCCCATCTCTTTCCGTGACAAGGAAATTCTTTACCAATTAAGCTACTAATTCTAGTAATAGGAGACAAGAGATTCGAACTCTTAAAAGCTATAGCTATTGAGTTTACAGCTCAACCCTTCTTACCAATAAAGGAACCCTCCTTTACATAATATAAATAAATTACTATTATGTTTGTTGTGTTATAGTTAAATTTAATCAATCCCGTGCAACTTCCACTACACGAACCGTATTTCGACTTAACACTAATCAGTACCACGTACTCGTAGAACCCCAGGCTTAGGACAAAACCAGCACTGTCTTCTTTAAAAACCTGAGAAAGCAACCTTGATCCGCGAATACCTTTCAGCATGTGACGAGTGGTTAGTACCTATCTAAAGTTGGATTCACCGTGGCATGGTGATTCACGATTACTAGTAATTACTTATTCATGCAGCCAGTTTCAGGCTACAATCCTTTCTTGTATCCTGTTTTTTGAGATTAGCTTAAATTCGCATTTTTGCATCTCTTTGTCCCACAGCAGATCAAATTTTTCTTTATATATATATATATTAATTTTTTAACTAAGCATTGCGTTATCTTATTACACTTTATTAATTAAGCATTATAACACTCTTTTGCGGTTCATCCCGGCTTTTATCCTTTGAACTTCTTCTAACCCTGGCGGAGTTAAATGACCTTTATTTTTTACTATCTCAGCTGCTTTGCATCAATCTAAGTAGTCCTGTAACTTTACACCTACTACATTATAATTATTAAAAAATGGTATAATTATATCTATAATGCTAGATAATTTTCTCACAAAAAAAACTATTTTTGTACCATCTTTCACCAATATACCACATCCAAAATAAAAAAGTATACACTTCATTAATCCTTGATCTCTATTATTTTGAGTTAATTGGAATATTAATTGTACTCCTAATCCTAATTTGGATCCTGGAGATTTACTAATTTTTAACATAAAACAACCTTCACCTGATGTAAACCCTGCAATTCATTGAGGATCTGGTATATTATAGTCTGACACTATCGGCCTAGTTACTTTAATTATCCCAGGGTAAGCTCTTTTTAGTTCATCAGATAAACCTTTATTCATTGAAGCTTTAATTGACACAATTTTATGTAATCCTTCTATTGTTAAATGTTCTTTATTACTAATTAATAAAACAGCCTTTTTAAATAAGAGATAGTCCGCGTATTTTTGACTAATTAAGGGATAGTTATCGAAGTGTGGTATAACTAAAGCAGATATTTGATATATAGAAGTTATAGCATATTTTATACTGTCTTCGCCATGCTTTACTACACAACCCTTGCCCTTAAAATATGCTTGGATACACTTTAAAGTAGATAGATCCTTCTTGTGTAAACTAATACCTACACTAGCTTCACAATATGTAAAACCACCATCTGATTTTTTTCTTAAGTAAATAGAAAAAGATCCCTCTGCATCAAAAAATCCTGTAATGAACCATGGGTAATTTAAGATAGTATTTTCTAAGTTAGTGCTAGCACGGTATACCGCACTGCACATAATAGTGGAATAATTACGCCTTGATTTATATATATATATATTTGAAAGGGGTTTGATTTGACAATTTCTTTCGGAATTCGTTAGAGTACACCTTAATATTAACTTATTAATATAACTACCGTCTACTCGTTGCTCTTTTACAATATTCACTAATACTGACTTAGATCCGCGATAACCTTTTACTCTTTCGATTATCTTCTGACTTTTTACCATACCTACTGAACAATTAATTCAGCCACAAGTAGTCTTTCGACTATTGCTTGGTACCAGAAGTTTTAAGGTGTTCCTGGAATTTGATAGTTTATCCCACATACTTGAGACCCTAACTCAAGAAGCAGGAAGATGCGGCACGTCGATAGCCCACAATATTAAGGCCACAATGACTTGTCTTGAACCCCTATTATCTCACACATGTAAAGGATCGAACATTTTATCGTTAATTTTAAAATAAAATCAGGGATTTCGTTAATTTCATGGAAACCAAGGCTTGACAGCATTAACTAGAAACAGCCGTGCAACTCCTGTAACGTAAATTAATTTTACGTTATACAAATTGTGGTAAGGTTTTTCGTGGATCATCGAATTAAACAGTCAAGATAGGTAGGTTCTCTCGAACTTTCCCCCTAAAAGAACCGTACGTGCAACTTTCATTGCATACGGCTCAAGCAAAATTTTTCTACAGGAGCCATCGCTCCTAACATAATTTAAGATATAATCCTACATACTATATTAATTATGTTAAATTTCACCCTTGTCAAGTCAGCTATATTAAGATATATAAATCTTAATAAATATATATATATATGTATTTATGGCTACTTCTATGGCCATACTACAATTGTTATTAGATATAAATTTGGCACGCTCCTCTGGGGGCACTAAGATAGACATATCTTAGATGCCAAATGCGCAGGACTTTTTACTTTTATATTTTTTTAATTTTTACAGTGCCGAGCCGAATTTTATTGCCCAGCTATTTTTTTATGCGCATTTTCCCAGCATATTTTCCTGCTATGCAGGAAAATATGCTGGGAAAATCTGCGTGGAAAAAAAAATGTGGAAGGAGTCCTTCGCTGGCTACTTTGTAGAAAAAATAGGATTTTAGGGCTCAGAGCCCTGGAATATTATTCCCACCGCTCGGGACGGCACGGCACCGATTTTGTAGAGCTGAATATTATTCAGCTCTACAAAAATAGCCTACGAAGTGGTCCCCTAAAAAATCGAATTTTATTGTGTGCTATTTTCCGATTAAATCGGAAAATTGCGTAGTTTTTCTTTAATATAAATATTAAATTTGTATTCTATTAAGCCCTTTTAGTATTCATAAAATTTTTTATTTCTACTATTTTGGTCAACCCCTCTTTAGGGGCTGCATAGCTGCACATTTTCTATTAAATATTTTTGTATTTAAAAGAAAATTTAAATGACCCTTAATTAGCATTATTTAAAATACTCTTAAAAAATCTTTACAGTCCTTTGATTTATGACCTATTAAAGGGTAGTTTTTTCAAAAAGGTACCAAATATTTTTTGATGTCATTAAACGATGTTACTACAAAATCACAAGCATCTCCTGATTTTCTTGTTTCTATTCTACCTATTCCCTCTAGGTCGACCACCTCCCCTAATAATTTCGAAATATTTTCCAATAGTACTTTATCTCTAGAATGCTGTGTAATTATAAATGCTAATTGAACAGCATAATTTAATTTAGATTTAGGCGAATTATATATTCTTACAAAAAAACATGATTCTCCTTCCATAAATCCTATTAATCAGTCCTTATTAGGAATACCTGTATCGATCCATAATCTAGTTGACGATTTGGATTTTTTGGCCAGCGGTAGCGCGGTGGGTGCAACTTCGCCCCCTAAAATCTACTCCTAAAAATTCCTTTTTTGTTTTATCAGAATTTTCTGTACCTAGATAGACATATCTAGATATAGAAAATCCGTCCGGAGGACGACAATCCATAATTCATTGATGCTTTTATATTTAATATTTCATCTAACCCCTCTCTTGGGGCTGCATAGCGGCACATTTTCTATTAAATATATATTATATATTTAATAGAAAATTTAAATGTTTGCTTTCTTGCACTATTTCTAATATTTTACACATTAATATAAAATCTACTCTCTTTTGTGTAAATAGAGGATATTTATTAAAGTGTGGTATAACATTGTTACTTAATACATCTAAATTAGATACTCTTAATTTTAAGGTATTATCACTTTTATTAAAATATAAACTTTTGTAAATTACTAACACTTGTTTTATAATTTCTAATAATTGTTCATCTTTTTTATTTAAAGCTATTTCGAAATAAATTAGAACAGAGTAACCTATTATACTAGAGGCTTTTTTAAGAATTTTTATAAATTATATATCTTATTTATAAAAATACGTTTTTATTTTAAACTTTAGTTTAAAAAAAAACCTAAAGTTACACCGAAACTACCTTCAGCATCTACTAAGCCACTTACATATCAAGATAGCCCACTATCTATATTATTTTGTAGTGTAGGGGGTCTAACTAATTTTAATTTCCGGATGCTTTATTTTGCCAGCTGCGCTGGCAAAATTTAGCGCCTTATTAAAACATATAAAAATCTTTAAATAACTAGTTACTTGCTGCTGCTGGAATTTTTTATAGATTATCCATCTATAAAAAAAATACGTTTTAATTTAATATTTATGGGACTCAGACCAGAGTCCCTAAATTAAAACCTACTGCTGCAGCAAAATCTCTTAATATACAACAATTATATGATATATATATATATCTTTATCTATTATTTAGATTTACTTCAATTGAAATCCAAATAATGCATTTGCTTTTTAACAAATCCTCTCCCCTTTATCCAATATAACAATTTCAACTCATGAAGTCTTATATGTTACCTCTTTAATATAAAATATATTACTGAAGACAAAGGGGTTACCAAGTTCAAATATTAGCACAATTTACGTAAGACTTAGGAAATAAGCTTTACTTCGATGGAAATATCGTTTTCTCTAATAGATTAGTATGTCGAATCTATTACTTTCCTTTATGGCCCGATTTTTTGTATATAGAATAAAAAATTCTTCCTATATTGGTGCACACTAAGTAGCACAATATCACCTACCAGGGGTGTTATGTGAAACTATCGAAGCGTCATTGCTAATTTCGCTTTCGCTTTCCATATCTTACTTACACTAGCTCCAGGTAATATAGAATAGTATCTATATTAACATTCCCATTTAAGAGAGGCTACATTATATTTACAGCTTCACACAAATCATTACTAATTTGCATGTGTAAATAGTGTTAGGTAGAGAAAAATACCAAACGGGATCACACCGTATTACTAATATTCGCTTCTTGTCGCACACATACTTCACTACTGATGTTAGAAACGGTCTAGTGATTTCAGTTCCTGCGTTGCCACATTACTCTTGAGGTGGAATGCTTACACTTTCATTTATAGACTAAAATACTCTAACCTATGGCATTCATCGTTGACTGCAAGGACTACTAGGGTCCCTAATCCTGTTCGTTATCAATGCCTTAGTCCTTCAACGTCAGTTTTTAATAAAAGGGTGCCTTCGCCTTCACCTCGTCTGACCCCGGTGTGACAAAATTTCATCTTTCTACCGTCCGTTCCCCCCTCTTCTTTAAAACTCTAGTCTAGTATTACATTATGGAATGATTACCTTGAGACCGCCTACGTACCCTTTAAACCTAATTAAGATGAATAATACTAGTCTGATACGTATTACCGCGACTGCTGGCACGTAATTTGTCAAGACGCTATTATATATACTGTCATTATCAATATATAAACAGAGCTTCATTCAACTTTGATTTAGTTATTTTTTGCCATATACATATACCTTTGACTCGTATAATACAATACCCAACCAAAGCTCCTCCCAGACCCGGAAACTTTCCTAATCCCGGGACTAAGAGTCCCGGGATAAGAAGCCTCCCTTAACTCCGTTAGATAGTATCATACTAAAAAATTCACTTACCGCCCCTCAAAGTTGCCAGTTCAGCCGTTAGGCCATTGACCAAAATTCCCCACTGCTGTACATTTATGCAGAGGGTTTTTTTCATACCCAATGTGGTCGATCAACCTCCCAGCTTCGACTACGAGAATTTAGGCTAGTTAAGCCATCACCTTAACTACTACCTATCTCGATGATATTTATTGTCCTCTTAAAGCGAGTTATTTTTTTTATATACCCATTTATTAATATGAAGGATTTACCTCCTCTTTAAGGCCGGCGAAAATATCTATATACTCACCTGTACACCACTCTTTAATTTGTTACTTTAATTACAAATTAATCGCGTTCGATTAGCATGTGTCAAGCACTTTAACAGTATTCAATCAGAGCCATCACCAAACTCATATGTTTTGTTTTTGATGTAAATGATGTAGTTGCATTTACATCACTATAAGTTCTAAACACCACCGCATTGTGTTGTGTTTGAATAAGGAAAGTCATAAACTATATAATGTCCAATTTTGTATACTGTTTCCCATAAAAAAGTCTTAATAGCTCGCTTTGTACACAACCGGAAGGAGGAGACAGGAAAGAGCTATTGCCCTAGTCTAGCTTTATGCTGCCAACTCGCAACTCTAGTAGTAGAGGTATTTTTACCCGTCCCACATATTTGGCGACTTCTAATTTTGCTAGCGCGATATATCGCGGGACCACTTCACTTCTAGGCTATTTTTGGAGAGCGGGGCGTATTTTTAGAGCTGAATAATATTCAGCTCTAAAAATCGGTGCCCACTTCGTCTTCTAGGGGACTAAGAGTCCCTAGAAGTGGCGGACTAAAAAATTTGTCATAAAAAATTTTTATGCCGCTCTCCGCTCTATAGAAGTACCGCTCTCCTAGAAGTGGGCCCGCTAGAAAAATAAGCAAATATGCAGGAAGGTTTTCTAAAAAAACCGGGTTTTTATAGCGGGACTCTTAGTCCCCCGCGCAGAGCGGAGAGCTGCTGCTCTCTCCAATTTTCCCACTTATCTGGGCTGCTAATAAGAAAATAACGGCTAAAATTACGTTTTTATAATAATAATAAAAACTAGAGCTCTATAAAAAATTAATAATATTGCCTGCATATCATATCATATCGCAGCACAAGGGAATAATATTCCCTGCGGGGGACCCCCCGCGCAGACTATTGGTCCGGCTCTACTAAAAATACGGTTTTATTTATTAATTTTTTCTATATATATGACTTACTTTTTATATATTTTAAGATATGTGGGAGGTTTTGAAAAACCGGATTTTTATAGCCCTAGCCTCTAGCCTCTAGCCTCTAGCCACTCCGTAGGGAGATTTATATATATATATATATAATATATATAAATCGAATTTAGTAGAGGGGACGGCACATTTTGGGAATATTTCCAAAATACGCCGAGTCCCGAATTTTATTATAAAATAAAATTCCTAAAGCTTAATTTTTAGGGCCAACTTCACTTCTAGCCACCGATTTTTGGGGACTATTAGTCTCGAGCTGAATATTCTTCAGCCCGGGACTAATAGTCCCTCCGATCCGAAGGGGGCACTTCTAGGGGACGTGAGAGTCCCTAGAAGTGGCGGCATAGAAATTTTTTACTCCGCTCTAGGAATTTATGGAATAAATTCGGTTATATTTATATATAAATATAACCCTCTACTCTAGGAATTTATGGAATAAATTCGGTTATATTTATATATAAATATAACCCTCTAGCTCTACTAGAAGACGAAGTGGTCCCTAAAAAATACGCCCCACTATGGTATGGTTTGGTGTGGTATGTATGGTATGGTATGGCTGGCTGCTTCCCGGTATACCGGGAATACATTACTAGCTTGTTAGGTGGGAATAATATTCCCCCCCCCCCCCGACATAAAAATGTGCCGCCATATCTTATTAAGATATCTGAAGTAACTTTAGATATCTTTTAAATATATAAAAGTAAGTCCGCGCTGCGCTGACCCGGTAGACACATTTTGTAGGCCTTAGGCCTATGGAAATACGGCCCGCGTTGCGGGGTTCTATACCTTATCCGGGGATTAATCCCCCCCCCCCCCCTCTCGCCAAAGGCGAGAGCTGGGGATTAGAAGCCCTCTAGGAGAGAGCTGGCCAGCTCTGCTGCAGGAATAAAATCCCAGTTATGTCACCATATCCTGCTAGGTAGATAGCCTATACGAAAAGAAACAGAAAACCCTATGGCTATAGGTATATATCTAGACTTACAGCGCGCGACTTATAGCGCAACGAGATCGCCTAATAAAAAAAAAAATAAAACAGTTGAGATAATAAACTATCCACTGCTTTAAGTAACTAATTAATAATTTTAATATTTAATTATTAATTAATTGGGCAACTCAACTCCGCGAACAGTAGAGCTAGAGCTGCAGCAACTCGGGAATAATATACCCGGAAGGCGGCTGCTCTCTAAAAAAATAATACCTATAGAGCTGCCGCCTCCGTCTAAAATTCCTCGTGCTGCCGTGCTTACTTCTAGTAGGCTAAAAATTTTTTTTAGCTTGGGAGCCCCTTATATTCCCACATAATACGATTTATTTACATAAATTTGGCTTCTAAGATAGATATATCTAAGATGCCAAATGTGCAGCTATGCTGCCCCTTAAAAAAATTTTTAGCCTAAAATTCCCGCTAGAGGACTTAAAAAGTCCGGCTTCGCCGAGCTGCTAATTTTATTTATGTAAGGCAAATTTTCCCAGCCCCAGCTGCAGCCAGCCCCCTTATCTGGGCTGGGCTGCTAATAGGAAAATAACGGCTAAAATTACGTTTTTATAATAATAAAAACTAGTAGCAGAGTTACTGCGCTAGTTGCCGAGCTATAAATTCGGCAGATCTATCGATCACCCCTCCCTCTAGGAATTCTATTCCCGCCGGGAATATTATTCCCGCGCTCTAGCTCTAGCTCTACCGAGCTGGCGGGCTGGAGACTTCTAGTTTTTATTATTATTTTTTTTATGAATTCATATTATATCATACCATATCATATCATATCTTTTTAATTATAGATTTAGTTTTATGGGGATAAAATTCTCCATAAAACTAAATCTATTAGATTTTTTATGCTAGCTCTAAGGTTCTCCGCCCTCTAGAGCTAGGCTAGTAGTAGTAGAGGTATTTACCGCATATTTTGCGACTTATAATCCCTTATCCCTTGTGCTGCGAAGTCCCAGAGGATGGACTTCTTATTTTTATCGTAGATAAAAATATGCACAAGGGATAAGGGCTACTGCAGCAGCTCTACTCTGCAACAGCTCTCTGCAGAGAAGAGAGCTGCTGCTATACTACTACTACTAGAGTTGCTGCGCCGCCATCTACAAAAAAAAATAATATAGATAATTTAAACTCTGTAAAAATTATTAAAAAAGAATTCATAAATAAAATTAGCAGCTCGGTATACCGCGACGACGGAGGGAGAGACTTTTAGTTCCACGGTGTAGCCCCCCCCCCCTACCGGCCCCTGGTCGCTTTTATATATATGTATGAATTTTTTTTTATTCATCATAAAAGCAAGGCGGAGCCCTAGAAGCGAGAAAATAAAACTAGCATAACTAAGCAGCTGTTTAATTAATTTCTATCTTACCTTTATAAATTTAATTATTCCCTTATAAGGTAAATTTAAGTGTCATATAATTTTCCTTGATTACTACTTACTATCACTTATTGTTTTTTTTTATTCTATTAATTGTTAGTAATTTTTGTAATTTATTTATTTTTTAGGAATTCATATCTTTTTGTGGAGATAGGGAGGGGCCAGAGTCCCGTCCCTGTAGCTCGGCGGAGCCGGAATTTTATTTCATAATAAAATTCGGTTTTATAAGTTTTTTTTTAACAATTAAAATAAAAAACTAATTTTATATATATATATATATATATAAAATAAATAAAACCCTCTACTACTAGAGGGGTTAACCCGAGAGCAGGCAGCTAGTGCTGCTGGCTGAGAGCTGCTAGTGGCTGAGAAATAAAAATTAATGTAAATCTAATCCGTCTTTTATATAAGAAGAAGATAAGACTACGAAAACTTGAGCCTGAATTATTGCTATAGCTAATTCCAACCCGGATAAGGCTATTATAAGCCCTAACGGGATTAAACCTATAATAAAGAAAACTAAACCAGAAGATAATATCTGATATGTGAAACCACTTAAAATACTTAATAACATGTGTCCTGCTACTCGTAGCCCAAATTTATCTTTTAATTTTTATATAATTCTATATGTATTTATAGGCCGGATTTTGTGCAGCTCCGGGGCGGAGGGCTGCTCGGTATACAGCCCTAGGAATATTATGTATTTTTTTAAGTTTTTATGGCACAATACCGCTCTATAAAGTTACATAAAAAACGTATTTAAAGGCTCCAAGAGTTGCACGCCACACCATACCATAAACGCTAAAAAATTCGGTTTTGCAAAAACCTTATCCCTTGTGCATATTTTTATCTACGATAAAAATCCGAAGTCCCAGAGGGGACTTCTAATCCCTGCACATTAGAAGTCCCCTCACACCCTAGGGCAGGGTAGCGCGGCAGTTTTTATGGCTCCGGCCGGCTCCGCCTGAAAATTCCGCATATTTTGTGACTTCTTATTTTGCTAGCGCGATATATCGCGGGACCACTTCACTTCTAGGCTATTTTTGGGGACTCTTAGTCCCCCCCCCCCCCTTCGGAGGACTAAGAGTCCCCCCCCCCTAAATCCGTGCCGTGGCTAGTGCCTCGACTAAAAAATTTTTCATAAAAAATTTTTATGCCGCTCTCCGCTCTATAGAAGTACCGCTCTACTAGAAGTGGGTGGGCCCGCTAGAAAAATAAGCAAATATGATATGATAAGATATGTTGGCAGGTTTTCTAAAAAAACCGAATTTTTTATAGCGGGACTCTTAGTCCCCCGCGCAGAGCTGAGAACTGCTGCTCTCTCTAATTTTATTTATGTAAGGCAAATTTTCCCAGCCCCAGCTGCAGCCAGCCCCTTATCTGGGCTGGGCTGCTAATAGGAAAATAACGGCTAAAATTACGTTTTTATAATAATAAAAACTAGAGCTCTATAAAAAATTAATAATATTGCCTGCATATCATATCATATCGCAGCACAAGGGAATAATATTCCCTGCGGGGACCCCCCCCCTAGCGGTATACCGCGCAGCGCAGAAAAATATGCGGTAAATACCTCTACTACTACTGGCCGGATAGTATTGCCCATGTGAAGTAGCCCTGTTTTTATCATAAAAATACGACCATCCCTACTTGTTATGAAATAGAAGAAGCTAAGGGAGGAATAGAAACAGCGAAGCTATAAAATATTATAAAGATAGGCCTATTGTGCTATCTTTAATCTCGGTTTACTTATTTTCTTCCGAGAACCGGATTTACCGGCGACTAGAGTATACCTTACAGTATAATAAAATAAATACTGAAGAATCGCCTACTCGTTGCTCTTTTACAGCTACACTATTATATAACTGACTTAGATCCGCAATTAGCCATTTCTATTACTAGAATCTTTAATCTTGTTACTATACCCTGTCGGCCAGATAAGAAGTTTCTGTCTTATCTTTAGTTATTAAAGCCTTAGGATTTTCCCGGAGTTTGATTCTTTTACACATTAAGTGAAGAACCTACTTTCACTTTTATATGTTAGCTCCTAATCTTAAACCAAGTGATACACATCTAGTCATATAACTAATAAACTCTATTATAATTAATAAAGGAAGTAGCGCCAACGGGCTACCTGCTGGCACTAAAAGAGAAAATAAAGTCAGACCGTGTTTTTTAAATCCTAATATTGTTGCCCCTAAAACTATTGTAAAACTAAGAGCAAAGGTTAAAGCAAAATGACCTGTTGATGCAAAACTGTATGGTCGATTGATATATCATATAGATTTATCAATGTGGACTATATCTTAATTACTTACTGATCATTGTAAAATAAAATAAAGTAATTTCCCACATATAGTCTCTGAGGATCCTACTCATAACATGGCTTATTATTTTGGTTTCCTGCTTATTGTTCATTGTTTCATCCTTGAAGGTTATTACCATTTATTTGGTACTTAAGGCTTTAGAAGTTTTAAGCATATTGTGAAATTGTTAGTAACTTATTCCTATTTAACTATAATATTACAACTATATAAACAAACATGCAAATTTTTCCAGCATAGCTGGAAAAATAACGCGAGGGACTATTAGGAATTTTTTCTATATAGGTTTTTTTATACTATGCGGAGCGTGTATAAAAAAAAAAACGTATTTTTTTTTTATTAATATGGTATGGGCGCTTCGCCGCCTCAATAAAAAAAATTCACATATATAGAAGAAAAATTCGGTTTATATATATATATAAACCTCCCAAAGCTATTAGTATTTATACTTTTAATTTACTTTTTTTTATAAATTTTATATGTATATATAGGGGCCGCTAAACCATGATTTTTTTAGCACGCCTAAATTTTTAGGTGTGCCCCCGTTTTATGGTTAGCGGAGCCAGCCCTCGATATATGTCTATGTCGAGCATATAAAATCATAGGGGAGGTGTTGGCTGAAAACCGTCTACTCCACATTTTTCTAGAGCTAGAGGAAAAACCGCAGGCAATAAAATTCCCGCTACTCGACAGGGCACGGAATTTTATTGCCGCTATATATAGGGAATTTTAGGTGGAGCCCGAGCTAATTTTTTATAGCTACGCACCCTCTTCTAGGAGAGCGGCATAAAAATTTTTTATGGAAAATTTTTATGCCTACGCCGGGACTCTCAGTCCTTCCCCCCCCCCTAATATTCCCGCCTTAATTTTTTTTTATTTTTTATATCCTTAATTTTCTATCTTGACGGAAATAATATTCTACAGCTATCGCTCTCGCTCTCGCTCTCGCTCTCTCGCTAGTAAAAATAGAAAATTTGGGACTGAGAAAAAAAAAAAACAAAAACATAAATTAAATTAAATTAAATTAGGTGTTGCTTTCTTATCCATAGGATTAGAAGCCTCCATATTACTTTTAATTCATTTTATTTTTTCTATCCCTTGCTCAGTTAAATGATTTTTAGATTTTATTATTTCTGCTATTTCTACAAAATCTAAATAATTTTTTTTCTTATTACCTAATAAAGGATATTGGTTTAACAAAGGTATAATTTTGTAATATATATCTGAAAATACTGTTACTATATACTGTGCTTCAACACCAGTGCTCCGCGGAGATTTATGGTATCTACCACAGTCTAAATAAGTAACAATATTCTTTAATAATACTTCATCTCTAGCCCTAGTGTGCGGAGTTATTGAAAAATTTAAACTTATATTGGTTTTATTTTCGCCGTGGCCTTCCTGAACCACCACTTGAAAGCACCCTTCTGCCTCTATAAAGCCCCTAACCCAATTAAAATCTTGAATAGTATTATTATAAATTAAGGGTTGATTTGTTGGTTTTACGGCAGGAAAATATTCTTTAAACTTAAGAGGTAACCCTCTATTTATTGTAGCTTTTATACCCACTAATTTTAATAAACCTGCTAAAGATAAATGTTCTTTTATTTTAATCGTATAAATAGCTTTTTTAAATAAAACATAATCTCCTTGTTTTTTAGTTATTAAAGGATATTTGTCAAAATGTTCTGTAATTACTTGTAAATTCTTAAGAGAACTCACACGATATTGTATTGAATCATTTCCATGTTTATAAATCTTTCCTACACCTAAAGTTCTTTGTATAGCTTCTAATAATTTTACATCTTTATTGTGTAAAGATATACTGAAAACAGGTTTTACTGCTCAACCTGTAAATGTTCTGTTATCTTTAAATATTGAAATAGAAAAGCAACCTTCTCCATCCACAAATCCTGTTATATAATAGGGATTAAGATAAAAAGTATTTTTATTATTAAAACTATACTTACTTTTATTTGTATATGTTTTAACTTCTATATATGAATATCAATAATTTAAATTTGTTATTACAAAGTTTGGATTGTTTAAGTTAAATAGAAATAAATTACTAAGGCACCTTTTTACCATTCCTACCAAGTTATTTATAAGTATAAATACAAATAAAGTGTATATAAATGGGAAATATATTTGCCCACTTCTAGCATTAATTTGATTTGTTACTATGTTGTGTATTGTTACGTACAGGGATTCTTGAGCTATAGATCAATTATTGCTTATTAATCTGTTATAATTAGTAGCTACTAAGCTTAAGCCTACTATTATTATACCTACTATTAGTAAATAAAACCCTATATTAGTTAAAGAGAAATGCAAATTACCACCTAAAACTTCCAAATTTAGTATATCTTTTATTTCAAACTGGTCCATGGGACTTATTGTTTCTGTAAAGCTAATTACCAAAATAATTTGTAGTCCCTATATATATATCTCTTCAAAGAACTAATCACTTATTTAATTACTATTAATAGGGGAATAATATTCCCCCTGCTGGTTTTAGTCTCCTTTCCTTTAGTTGCTATTTACAGAGTTAGTCGCGACGGGTCCCGACCCTGCTTTTAGGGCTCCGCCGGAATTTCCCCTGCGACAGGGTCTATGTATAGGAATTTTATTTTTTTTTTACCCCCCCCCCCCACACACACAGAGCTGAGAGCTGAGAGCTGAGACCAGCCATCTCAGCTATTAGCTCTCCTAGTAATATGCAGAGAGCTGCAGCTCTCGCTCTCTAGTAGAGCTGCAGCTCTCTGCTGCGCTCTGTAGTAGTAGAGGTATTTTTACCGCATATTTGGCGACTTATAATCCCTTGTGCCTTGTGCATATTTTTATCGTATATAAAAATATGCACAAGGGAGACTTCGCAGCACAAGGGATAAGGACTACTGCTCTTATCTCTCCTGCTTAGAGATATATAAAATGCACATATGGCCCCGCCTATTTTATTCGGGTGGGCCAGTTACGCTATATTATATCTTATTAATAAAGATACGTGATATGAGTAAACGCATTATTCTTGGCAATATATATTTAGATAAAATGTATAGCACTAATACTATTACAGTAAAAGCAAATACTATTTCATTCATATAATAAAAAGGTGTTAATTGTGGCATAACTCTTTTTTTTTATTTGCTACTTATGTTTACTAACCACAGATAAGCAAGCGTTATACTAATACTTTATTAGCTAACCTGGTAACTTTGCGCCTTTATTGTGAATTTGTAGATTTAATTCATAATAAATTATTCGCAGCTCCTGCTGCAGCTGTTGCATATTGCAGCCCTCTTATGAGTAGCGCTGGAGCAGCGCTGCTATATATATGCAGCAGTAAGCCAGCTTCCTTTAGAGACAGAGAGCTTAGGATATGCAGGGAGGCTTTGAAAAAAAAAACCGAATTTTTTAACTTTTATATTTTATGGATTTTTACAGTGCGAATTTTATTCCCCTTGCCCTGCCCTGCCCTGCCCTGCTCTGCTCCTCCGTATTTTTTTTGAAAAAAAATGTGGAAGGCGGACGTGATTTAAAAACCGGACTTTTAGCAGAGCGCAGAGCGCAGAGCGCACAGCGCAGAGCGCAGAGCGCAGAGCTGGCAATAATATTGCCAGCTCTAATAAAAATTAAGCCCGGGACTAATAGTCCCTAGAAGTGGGTGGGGCACTTCGTAGCCACCGATTTTGTAGAGCTGAATATTATTCAGCTCTACAAAATAGCCGAGTCCCCGAAATTCGAATTTTATCGCCTGCGCCTGCTTAGCCTGCTTAGCCTGCGGGCGGCGGGCGAGCGAGCGGGCGGGCTTAGCCTGTGGAGAAAATAAAATCCAGCTCTAGCTCTACTCTAGCTCTACTAAAAGTAACTTTTTATATTTTATGATTTTTTATACAACTATAATAAAAAATCGAATTTTATTGTGTGCATATTTTTATCTACAATAAAAATAAGAAGTGTGCTAGTTTTTCTTTAATATAAATATTAAATTTGTTATTCTATTAATTTTATAAATTAATAGAATAACAAATCTGAAGCTATGCTCCTAGAGAGCTGAGAGCTGAGAGCTGAGAGCTGAGAGCTGAGAGCTGAGAGCTGGGCTGGAAAGACGTATTTTTTTTTATAACATAATTTAATAAAATGCACGCATATCATATCAAATTTAATTTTTCTAGCGCCTTCCTGCTAGCTTAAAAATACAGAAAAAAAAAATTTTCATAATAAGTAAGGCGGTAATATTATTCCCCACCGCTTTTCGCGTGAAACCGCCCTAAAAAATTCATAATATTCCTAAGCATAGTTCCAGGAATTTATCCCCTGAGCGCCCTGTTATGTTCATTTTTAATGTATATATAGGAGAGAGCAGCTGTAAATCTACGCTCTACACCCAGTAAACCGGCCTGCGCTGGTTGGGTTGCCTAACCATGTCTTGAAGCTGGGTTTGTTTTGTTTTGTTTGGTTTTATTTCATAGGCAGTGTAGTCTTCCGGAATTTGGCCCCTGCCTAAATAAGACGAAAATTTTTAATCGTAACACGTCCTATGTAGTATATAAATTAATATTTTATAATATATATTATATATATTAAACATTTTATTATTTAGTTTAACACGTTTTATTTTTTCTTGTACCCTTAGAGTAGAATTTTTGGCATTGCTGTATTACATTGCAATGCAGCAATGCAAAGAAAAGTTACTGCTCCTAGTAAAAAAAATTTTTTAGTCCTGCCGCCCCCTCACTCGAGGAATTTCCCCCCCCCCCCCCGGCTCCGGCGAATTTTAAGAGAAGAGCCAGCCGCGCCGGGAATACCCCCCGTATTTTCTGGCGGGGATTAATCCGCAGCCAGCGCCATCGCCAGCGCTAGGGGAATAAAATTCCCCGCTAGCCCTCTAGAGCTAGAGCAGCAGGGGAATAATACCCCTCTACTCTAACTCTGGAGTTGCAGCAGTCCGGCTAACAGAACGGGATTTTAGGTGGAGTCCGGCGAGAATTCTGTGAATTTTTTAGTAGTGCGGCACTATTAGGAATTTTTTTCTATATACCATAGCTACCATACCATACATTTTGTATTTAAGATATGGTATGGGGGACTATTAGTCCCGGTATGGTATGGGGGACTATTAGTCCCGGTATGGTAGCTATGTATAGCTATACAGCCCTATATTATTAAAAAAAAAGTTGAAAAGTCCTGCTGCTCTACTACTCTTTGGGTAAACTTAGCCTTCCTGCAGACTCTACCTGACTTCGTAGTACAAATTTGTTAGGTTAAGCCACAATATTTCCACCTATACTATAAAGTAAGTTAGTGGTAGTGTAATGTAAGCCGTCTATTATAATAGTAGGGTAGATACCAAATATAAAAGTAAACAATACTAGTGTTAATAAAATTAAGAATTCTCTAGCGTTAACATCTAATAAACCCTCACCGAATAATCTAGTAAATGACCCACCAAACGCTATTCTGTTAAACATGTATATAGTATAGGCTGCAGATATTACTATAGAAGAACAAGCAAACGCACCTAATACGGGTAATCTTTCTACTATGCCATACAATGACATAAATTCTCCTAAAAAATTCAAAGTTAAAGGAGCTCCACAATTACCTAAACAAAGGATAAAAAATAGTATAGATAATATAGGCATCATTTGAGTTAGACCTCTATAGTAAGATATAAATCTAGTCCCTGCCCGGTCATACATAATACCACCTGCACATATGAACAGCCCTGAGCTAACAAACCCGTGAGCTAGTCCTAAAAGAATACTTCCTATGATCCCTGTATGACTGTTACTAAAAGCACTCATTAAGTATACTGATGCATGAGCTACTGAAGAATAAGCAATTAATTCTTTTACATCGCTTGTTCTAAGGGTACTAAAACTGGCATAAATAACCGTTATGGCTCCTATTAGATAAACGATGAAAGTTAAATTCAATGAAATTTTAGGTAGTATCGGTAAGATTAATCTATATATACCATATAAACTTAACTTCAGTACAATACCGGCTAAAACAATACTGCCACCTAGAGGGGACTCTACGTGTGCTTTTAATAGTCAATTATTTAACCCGTAAACCGGTGTTTTTACAGCAAAAGCTATAAATATTCCTATGAATAAGAATGTTTGTGTTTTATATTCCAAGTTTAATTTAAATAAAGTATCTAAATCTGTACTAGCCATAGAAGATGATGTACTTAATATAGACAATAATAAGAATAATGAACCTCATACGTTCACATAGTAAATTATGTGTTTTGTTTTATTTTATTTAATTTAATCTTATTTAATTTTGGATTATTTAAATTCATACCATACCATACCATACCATACCATACCATACCATACCATTCTGTTAACTTGTAATTCTTATAATTTATAATTGGAGCCTCTCTAGGAATGGAATGAAGTTCCGCTGTGTGTAGAGAGCTGCGCTGCACATTTTATAGTTTAAGGGTGACTTAAAAAAAATAAAGGTTTTTTAGAGAGGATAATATTCCCCTAGAATATTATTCGAAACCAGTTTTTAGCTCTCTTAAATATATGTATTTGGTGGCGGGCATATTTTGGGAATAATATTTAAAAAATGTGTGCGCAAGGACTAATAGTCCTCCTTCGGAGGGACTAATGTCCCGCAGGACTTGCTTTTTATATATTTTAAATATATCTAAAGTTAAAAGTCCTACTGAGGAGTAGTAGAGACTGAGAGCTGAGAGCTGAGAGCTGCAGCTCTACTACTAGAGTGAGTTGCCACAACTCTAGGGATTAGGAGCCTACTAAATTTTATAAATGAATCCCATATTTAGTTTGATAGATTTAATTCTAAACATACCTAGTTCAGGAACTAATCCAGTTATAAACCAAGGATCTAAGGTAGAGTAGCTCTACTGGTTATATGGTATGTACGGATATTTTACACATACTGTTTACGATTTACCTGCCTATCAGAATTAGAATGAATTTTTTTTTCGTCCAAAAACTGGTTTCCCAGCTACTAGAAGAGTACACCTTACGAAACCTAAATTTATAGGATTCGAAGAACCATCTACTCGTTGATCTTTTATACCCTTATAATCTATAACTTGATTACATTTAGTTTTTAAATAAAGATATCTTAGAACCGCGATCACCCACATCACTAAAAGTAGCTTCACTAGAGGGTTTTGTTTTATTCATATATAAAACCGAATTTTCTCTAATTTTCTGTCTATACATGTATAGCTGGGCTGTAGAGCTGAGCTCTGGACTTACTTTTTATATATTTTAAATATATAAAAAGTTACTTTAGGAGAGCTAGAGCGGGGAGGTTTATATATATATATAAACCTCCCCCGCTCTCCAAAAATAGCCTAGAAGTGAAGTGGTCCCACGATATATCGCGCTAGCAAAATTAGAAGTCGCAATATGTGCGTGAAAATACCTCACCTCTACTGCTGTCCTAAATATAGGAGTTGAAGCTCCAGGAATAATATTCCACCAGCTCTAGGAATTATATTCCCAATATATAGGAGCAGCTCTACTCTATGGAGTAATTAAAACTAGTGATTTTACCTTACCCTGAGTCATTAATCAGGCCGGTAATAAATTTTATCTTATTACTTTGGTTGCTAGAGTTTTAGGGCTTACCCGGTGTTTGGCTCTTTCACACTTGAGGTCAAATGTATATAAAAATAAATAATAACTTGCACTCACTTTATTATCTGACCCGAATATACCTATTAATATGAATAACAAGGCAATCAGATTTATCATGCAAATAAATAAAAAAAATTAATTATCACTAACCCCAGCTACGCTGGGATAAGGCAGGGACTAAGAGTCCCGAATTTTTAGGGGCGAGCTAATAGTCCCGTCCCGTCCTGGCTAAAAAATTTTTCATAAAAAAAATTTTTATGCCGCCGTCCTCTAGGCGTTATTTTCTTATTTTTTTATATATATATATATATAAATTGTGCTTATTTTCCTGCGTATTTTCCGGCCTAATATTCTGAAACCGCCCTGTGTTGGAAAATGTGTAGGAAAATATGACGGAAAATTTGCCGTCTATATAGAAAAAATTCCTCAGAGTCCTGCCGGGCTTCGCCAGCCTTCGTCCGCTAGCGCTAGGAATAATATTCCAGAGAGCTGCTGCAGCTCTAGAGACCGGTAATCCTAGAGGGTTATATATATAACCCTCTCCAAAAAATTTAGAAGGGGTTCTGATTTTATAATCTCTTTCGAGACCCTTTAGAATACACCTTAACATTAATAAATTAATGCAACTATCATCTACTCGTTGCTCTTTCACAATAGGTTTTCATTTACTATTGACTTAGATACGCGATTTTCCATTTCATTTTCATTCATTTTCTGACTTTTTACCATACCTGAGTAATTACTTCAGCCACTTACATATTTTCATACATAGTTTGGTGGTAATTTATAATAGTATTACCTACCTACTAATACATTATAAATTGGTTTAAGCAATTTTCTTTAGTTGCTTAAACTATCAGAAACTTTAGGAAGTTCCCGTTATTTGACAGTTTATCCCACAGCATGGATACCCTACATCACATAGCAGGAGGTAAAATGGATTCAAAGAATATATAAAATAACATTATATCTAATACCATAAATACAGCTAATAATAACGTTTCCAATAATAGCATTATTATCAAATAAGATTTAATATTTTCTTTAATAGAATCTCAATTAGACAACAGTGCTATTGGCATTATTATCGTAGTTAATAATATGAAGTATATAGATATACCATCTATACCTAGATATATATCAAACATTTGCATGTTATAATGTTGTTGTACATATTGAAATTGATTAGAACTATTATTTAATAATATAAAAATAATTAAAGATATAATTAAATTTATTACGCTAGTAACAAATGCTACGGTTTTTGTATAATAACTTTTTTTATGAGAACTTAGATTTGATATTATAATTGTACCTAGCATAGGTATAACTAATAAGGATGATAATAACAATCGCGAGATGTTATTACGAGGAGATTTAGATTATACACACCTATGGACATGCATTTCACGGTTTAATATATTACTAGCTACCTTCGACGCGGTGATGTGTGCATCCCTCCTTTTAATTTTTCTATTTTTAGTAGCAGAGCGAGCGGTACTAATAGTCCCCCACACCCCGGGGACTAATAGTCCCGGGGACTAATAGTCCTGCTTCGCTAGGAGGATTTTTCTATCGTAGGGGACTCAGAGTCTGCAAATTTTTCGCCTGCTGATTTTTTGTCGTAGACAAAAAATATGCGTGGCGAAAAAAAAAGCTAGAAAAATATGGTATGGTATGGTATGGTATGGCGAGCACTTCTAGGGAGATTTATATATATATATAATATATATATATAAATCGAATTTAGTAGAGGGTTGGTTTTATTTATTTTTTTTATATATATATATATATATAAAATTAGTTTTTTATTTTAATTGTTAAAAAAAACTTATAAAACCGAATTTTATTATAAAATGAAATTCCTAGCTTTTTTTTCGCCACGCATATTTTTTGTCTACGACAAAAAATCAGCAGGCGAAAAATTTGCAGACTATTAGTCCCGAGCTTAATTTTTAGGGGACGGGACTATTAGTCCCGTCCCGTACCTAGAAGTGGTCCCCGGCTAAAAATTTTTTCATGAAAAATTTTTATGCCGCTCTACTAGAAGTGCCTCACCCACTTCTAGCCACCAGAGCTGAATAATATTCAGCTCGGGACGGCACCGATTTTGTAGAGCTGAATATTATTCAGCTCTAAAAATACGCCGAGTCCCTAAAAATCGGTGCCGAACTAAAAATACCTCTCTGAGTAGTAGAGCTATAGCCTAGTAGTAGAGCTGTAGCTCTCTCCTGCTATAGAGCTAGTCGAGTGTTATATAAAAAACTAAGTTATGTACCTTATTTAGTTTTATTTATGGGGGAATATTATTCCCGTAGTAGTAGAGCTGCAGCTCTCTACAGAGAGCTGCTCTGCTACTACTCTGCTGCTATTTGCCAGAGGGAGGAGCTGCAGCAATAAAAACTACTAAAGCTAGAGGGAGAGCCACGTTACCTACCGATTACCGCTGAAAAAACCCTTTCCTTAAGCCTTACTGCAGACCTCGTCTCCTGATTTAATTACTATAACTGTATGAGATTTAGAATAAATTTATATTTATAAAGAAAACACCTAATATATATATCAGTGATGGTATTAATATTATAAATGCAAATAATATAGGTAATAATACTGTTCAACAGAATGACATTAACTGATCAAACCTTATTCTAGGAAAAGACGCTCTTACCCATATAAAAATAAACACCAGGATTGAACTTTTTAGTCCTAAGGTTAAACTAGACAATGGTCCTTCCATATAAGAACTAAGTAAGAGTTCTTTAAATTTTTGATATTCTGTTGAAGTTATTCACCCTATATCAAATACATAAGCATATATGTGACTAAAAAAGTCCATTATATATATGATGTAATCTGTTTCTACTAAATAACCTCCTAAGAACAAAATACTGATAAATATACACATTAACACAATACTTGCGTACTCGGCTAAGAAGAAAAATACAAATATGACTGCTGCGTGCTCTGTCATAAAACCACTAACTAATTCAGATTCCTTGTAAAATAGAATATCTGTTTATCTATAGGTTTAAATATATAAATATCTTTGGGGAATAATAATAATATTCCCCCCGTCAATTGATTATTTATATATTTACTCCGCAGGCTAGTGATCGAGGATCTTGCCTGTAACTTTACTTATTCCTAAGTAAAACCGCTCTAACTCTACATTATTATCTAATTTTTTCTGAAGCGCGAGTAGGTCGCTACCAAATTGTCATTTAAATCAAATATACCGGGCCTATTACCCTATTTATTTTTTAGCAGTGCTAGCGCTACCGAAGGGTGATAGATCTCCCGAATTTATAGCTCGATGGAGCTATATATAGGGAATAATATTCCCTATATATAGGTGGCAATAAATTCTGCTCGAATAATATTCCCTATATATAGGTATGCAGCCCCTAGGAATTTATTCTGCTCGAATAATATTCCTAGGCTGTATACCGGGAGTTCTATTAATTTTTCAGTAGCAGCAGAGCCAGAGCTGCTGCTATTTTGGGAATAATATTGTGCGGGACGGCACGACGGCAACTTCTAGTAGAAAAATTTTTTATGCAAAATTCTTTAGCCGCTCTGGCCACCGGTTTGGGGGACTCTTAGTCCGAGCTGAATATTATCCCCAAATACGCCGAGTCCCCTGCGGCAGGCAGCAACTCTATGGATTCTATTCAGCAGCGAAAGAAGCCCCACCAGCTCTCGCCAAAGGCGAGAGCTGGCCATTAGAAGCCAGCCCTCTTGGAGAGAGCTGCTGCTGCTCTAGGGTTTATATTAAAAGATTTATTGTCAGGTTTTGAAGAATAGAGTCTGCGGCTACGAAGTACTGCGCTTCCGGTAGAGCGTAGAGGGCCCGGCACATTTTGGGATATTATTCCCAAAATACGCCCTTCCCTCTAGCGTGGATTAATCGTTAGCGCCCTAGACAAAAAAATTAGATTTATTATTATTGTAGATACCTTAGCTTATAAAAAGATTTTTCTAAATTTTATTAACCTTATATTTTCATATAAGTCTGGACTATATCTTATTTAATATTTACATATTAAATGATCACGTTTACGTTTAGTCTCTTAAGAGTTAATTTTAGTGGAACATGCTTTCATTCCTGCTAGCAATTCACTTGTTGACCGGTTATTTACTTCTCCGTGATAAGCAAAATAGCATAAAAATAGGACGTGCTACACTAGCACTTAAGAGTACTGTATCTAGCACGGCTATAGTTGCTGCTACAGACCCAGACCCCTCTAGCAGAGAGAGCTGTAGCAACTGAGGGGACTTCTAATCCCAGCACGACTAATCCCAGCTGATTTTTTCTATCGTAGATAGAAAAATATGCTGGGATAAGGCAGGGACTCAGAGTCCCGGCGGCGAAGCCGCCTTGTTATTCTATATATGTCTATATAGAATAACAATTCCTAATAGTCCCTTATCCCAGCGTAGCTGGGATTAGTCTTCCTACACAGGGCGGTTTCAGAATATTAGGGCGGAGCCGGAAAATATGCTGGGAGACTTCGGATTTTTATCGTAGATAAAAATATGCACAAGGGATAAGGCTACTGCTGCAGCTCTACTCTACTCTCAGCTATCAGCTCTCCGCCCTCCGCTCTCCGCTCTACGCTCCCCTCCGTAATAAAAAATACAAAATAAAACCCTCCATAGAAAAAAAAAATAACCTGCAACCTCCTGCCTGCTCCCGCTATGCGCCCTATCTATGAAAAGCAACCTAAAATTTATTTCCCTGCTGATTGTCTTATATAAGATGTTCCAGCACTTTGTGATCTTTAATGAGACCAAATCTAAGTAGCCTCAGCTAAATCGAAGGGTGCCCGATTAGTTTCTGCCACAGAACCAATGAAGAATATAATTAGTAAAAAAAATAAAGGTAATGCTAATCATACTATTTTTTGAAACTGAACATTTATATTTAAGTTTAAACTATTTGTTGTCATTATTATTGTTAATATTACTGAACTTAAAACTAATTCATAACTAATTAATTGAGCTGTGCTTCTTAAAGATCCTAAAAAAGCATATTTACTATTAGCACTCCCAGTGTTGTTATTTAAAAATATAATTTTAAATTAATTCCATATATCACGATATGGCTCAGACTAAGTTATGGTCTGTTGCCCACGCAGGGACCCTAGACCCCAAATACTCTTGGCATTATATATGCTAGTCGTTTAACGTTCCTATGTAGGCTTCGCTTCAAGTTAACTTATTAATATAAGTCTTTCTTTAAATTCATTTGGTTATTATTAATTACTCGCGTAATTAATGGGCTTGTTGGATTTTTCTTGATTAATGTGGAGACGCGGCGAGACACGAGCATCCCGTCCTAAGTGTGTTTGCCTGATCAAGCCCACACCACCCACCATACTAAATTATTTATATTAACAGTGCATATTTTTCTAGCTATGCTAGGAAAATTAGCGCTACCGTTGATTTATAAATATTTTACTAAACAAAGCTACGGAAACACTCTTTCCTATAAGATATAATTAAGCTATCTATATTTGTATATATAGCTATTTTATCTATCTATTCGTAGAGGATATGGCGGCACATTTTCTCCTGGGACTCGGCACTATTAGGAATTTTTTCTATATAGGTTTTTTTTATACAGAGCTCTAGCTCTAGAGCTAGAGCTAGCTCTATACGGAGCGTGTATAAAAAAACGTATTTTTTGGGGGGACGAAAGGAAAGGAAAGGAAAGTGAAAGTCCCCTCAATAAAAAAAAATTCACATATATAGTGCCCCGCTAGCACACATTTTTTTTGGAAAAAAAAAAATGTGGAAGGAGTCCTTTGTAGAAAATCGGATTTTTAGCAGAGCAGAGCTAAGAGCTCAGAGCTGGCAATATTATTCCCAGCTCTACTAAAAATTCGGGACTCTTAGTGCCTCCCTAGAAGTGCCCACACAACTCTAGAAAATACTAGCGCTGCGCAGCAGCGCGGCTACTAGTTTTTATTATTATAAAAACGTAATTTTAGCCGTTATTTTCCTATTAGCAGCCCAGAGAAGTGGGAAAATTTTTACATAAATAAAATTAGCAGCTGGAGCTGCCACATTATAGGATATGTGTTGTAATTTAATGCTGTTTTGATCACGAGACTTGGGGTTTAATATGCATATAAACATCGAAATACAAATAAATCCTGGGTAAGGTAAATTACATAGGAGTAGTGTTCCTTATTAGTAAATTTAGTATGTAAATGATACATAGAAACAAAAAAAAATGAAACCCCGCTAATAGTATCCCGTATGTCGCTAAAGATGATACAGCTAATATAAATAGTATACCTAGTTCCATATCACTTAACGATAGTCCGGCTCCGTAAGGAATTACCGAGTAACCTAATAAACCAAATATTAATGTAACTATAGGCCCTAAAAAAAATAATATTAAATTAGCTTGTGTAGGTGCAACATATTCTTTTAATATTAATTTTAAAGCATCTGCAAATGCCTGTAATAACCCGTAATACGAATTCATTCTATTATAACCATTTACATAGAGCGATTACCTCACATATTTTACATAATACAGGTAGAGTTATAGAACTTTATCCCTAAGCTGACTAAACCTTGCAATATAAATTACTAACTATCCATGTAGGGGACTCGTCCCGGTATTAACCCCCCTCTAGGAGATATGGCGGCACATTTTTATAAGCCTGGGACTAGGCACTATTAGGAATTTTTTCTATATAGGTTTTTTTATACAGCTCTAGCTCTAGAGCTAGAGCTAGCTCTATGCGGAGCGTGTATAAAAAAACGTATTTTTTGGGGGGACGAAAGGAAAGGAAAGGAAAGTGAAAGTCCCCTCAATAAAAAAAAATTCACATATATAGTGCCCCGCTAGCACACATTTTTTTTGGAAAAAAAAAATGTGGAAGGAGTCCTTTGTAGAAAATCGGATTTTTAGCAGAGCAGAGCTAAGAGCTCAGAGCTGGCAATATTATTCCCAGCTCTACTAAAAATTCGGGACTCTTAGTGCCTCCCTAGAAGTGCCCACACAACTCTAGAAAATACTAGCGCTGCGCAGCAGCGCGGCTACTAGTTTTTATTATTATAAAAACGTAATTTTAGCCGTTATTTTCCTATTAGCAGCCCAGAGAAGTGGGAAAATTAGAGCTAGAGCTGGAATATTATTCTGCAGCTCTCTCGCTAGTTTTTATTATTATAAAAACGTATGCCGAGCTATAAAAAAATTAGCTCGGGCTTCACCTAAAATTCCGCGCTAGGAGGGTTAGTGCCCCTCTTAAAATTCGACGGAGCCCTTAAAATCCCTTATCCGGGATTAATCCCCTAAAGTTGCGGATTAGAAGCCGCTCTAACCAAGCAGTTCTACTGATAAAATTTATACCATGTTTATACTTTTTAAAGCAGGGTCTGACTATATCTTAAGCATTAAAACAATAATTTTAACGCTCACCACCGTTTAGTCGATGGGCTGCACTCCTAGTATAAATACCAGCAGCTTGGCAGCGGATGCCCTATTTCCTTTTGTGCATCTATTTTTATTTTTCTATACCTCGAGTCATTACCTGAGCCATGTAATGGTTACCCCATACATTTAGTTAAAATAGCTTTAAGGGGTTTCCGCTATTTGATGGTGTTTAGCAAAAGGTTCACTTTCACGAGGCCTAGTAAAGTATCTCACACTTTACTTAAAACTATTCCTTTATAAAGCAACACTGAAAAAATATAATCCTTTATACTCTTTATAAGTATCTGTGTATTTACTTATTGTTTTAGTACTTATTTTAACTTTTTAAACGCAGGAATTTATCGAGGATATGGCGGTTGGGATATTATTGTGCGGGACGGCACTACGGCAACTTCTAGTAGAAAAATTTTTAGCCTACGCCGGACAGGACTCGAGAGGTTTATATATATATAAACCGAATTTTTAGTAGAGCTGGAATAATATTCCCACAGCTCTGCGCTCTGCGCTCTGCGCTCTGCGCTCTGCGCTCTGCGCTCTGCGCTCTGCTAAAAATCCGATTTTACGCCCTCCGAAGGGCACTATATATGTATTTTATATATAGAGATAGACCTATCTCTATATGTAAAATAGGAATAATATTCCTGTGCTGTGGCTAATTTTATTTATGAATTTTTCTAGCTTGCGCAGAAAAATTCGAATTTTTATTCTAGCATTTTGTCGGCTGGGCTTATTTTCTTATTTTTTTATATATATATAAAAAAATTGTGCGTAGCTGGAAAATATGCCGACAAAATACGGTTTATTAATTTTATTCTATATAGACATAGAATAAAATTCGATTTTTTTTTGAAAAAATCCTGCGCAGCAGCGCTAGCGCTGCGGATAAACCTCCAAATTCATAATAAATAAAATTACGTTTTTATAATAAAAACTAGAAGTACCCCTCTAATAAATTAAATTTTTATATATATTATATATATATAAATCTGTAATTTTTTTTTAGCATTTTGTTGTAAAACAAAATACGGTTTATGAATTTTATTCTATATAGACATATATAGAATAAAATTCGATTTTTTTTTTGAAAAAATCTAAAATAAACCTAAAAAAAAATAACCTGCACATTTTCCAACACAGTTGGAAAATACGCGGCTAAAAAATTTTTTATGGGAAAAATTTTTAAGCCGCTCTACTAAAATTAAAAAGTCCTGCTGCTCTCTCTCATCGAGCTAGAGCAGGCCCGGGAGCTGGCGAACTATGATAATTTTTTTTTTTTAGGAAGGAAGTTTAATTTTTTTGACCTACAGCATTTGGACCTAATCTTCTTTGCATACTAGCCATGGTTTTTCTTTCAGCCACTGTTACATATGCTACTATTAATAAAGCTGGTATCATTAATAATAAATTTTCTATTACAGAAATTATAGTTATACTTAAATTCACTTTTTTTTTTATTTTTTTATTTATATAAAGTTAATAATACTTTGTTAGTTAAATAAAGACAAGCAACTATTTTTTTATATAAGAGAACATAAAAGCATAGAGTTGCAGCTCTCCAGCGGAGAATTTATTAATTTTTTTTAGGGGATGGGATGGATGTCCCCAATCTGGTTTTTTATGGCAGCTCCAGCTCTAGAGCACCGGACGAGCCCTCCAGCTCTAGAGAGTAGAAGTAGAGCTGCTGTTGCTGCAGCTCTAGGGATATTATTTAAGAGAGAGAGCTGCGCTTATTTTTTTTTTTATATATAGGGGCAGCATAGCTGCACATTTGGCATCTTAGATATATCTATCTTAGAAGCCTAATTTATGTAAATAAACCGTATTTTTTGGGACGGCACCAATTTTTGGGACCACTTCTAGGGGACTATTAGTCCCTAGAAGTGGCGGAGTAAAAAATTTTTCATAAAAATTTTTATGCCGTCTCTAGAAGTGGGACTCTTAGGTCCCACCTCTAGGGACGGCTTTGCCGAGCCCCCCCCCCCCCCCCTAAATAGCCTAGAAGTTAAGTGGTCCCTTACAAAAAATGCACGCATACCATATCAAATTTTTCTAGCGCCTTCCTGCTAGCTTAAAAATACGCACAAAAAAATAAGAAGTCGGGATTAATCCCCTATACCATTGCTACTACTAATAAACTCCTCTACTTAACTGACAGCTATTAAATAAAACCTAGCTGCCACAGCCACTAATAACTATAAGATTAAACTTTAGATAATATAGATGCAAAAATAGCCAGTAATATTTTATAATTAATAGACTATTTATTATTTAAGGGGCTGGGGCTGGGTTGGCAGGTTTTCTAAAAAACCGGATTTTTTATAGCGGGACTCTGCTCTGCTCTGAGTCCCCCCCCCCCCGCGCAGAGCGGAGAGCTGCTGCTCTCTCTAATTTTCCCACTTATCTGGGCTGCTAATAGGAAAATAACGGCTAAAATTACGTTTTTATAATAATAATAAAAACTAGAGCTCTATAAAAAATTAATAATATTCCGACTTCTTATTTTATATATATATATATAAAAAATAAGCAAATATGCTAGCAGCTCTACTACTGAGAGCTAAGAGCTTACAGCTGCAGGAGACAAATAAAAAAAACTAGCAAATCACCCTTCTCCTACAAAAAAGAGTTTATGGTGCTCTCTCCTCTGGACCGCCCGCTTAAGCCGCCTATTCCTATTATTCCTGTTGCTGACACCGCCTCGGCAATATAATACAGTTTAAACACAAATAGCCACAGCTCTAAATTTTTACCGTGAACACAAGGGAGGAGGCTATCCCTAATCTCATCTCAGAGTCGAACTAAGATCATAATATTAGAAGTATCAGGCTCTACCATTGAGCTAATGAGACTTTAGTTACTTGCACCATATCCGCTCCATGGATACTAAATTACGGCAAGCTGAATTGTTAAATTTATGGTTCTGCTGATTTTAAGGGACACCGAGGGTTTTATTTATCTAATAAAACCGAATTTTTAGAAGAACTAAAAATTCCTGCGGGAATAATGTTCCCGCCTACGTAGTGGCAGGAGATCTTTTTAAAAAGATCACCGATCACCGCTCACCGCTCACCGCTCACCACTCTCCTGAGAGCTGAGAGCTGAGAGCTGAGAGCTGAGTAGTAGTAGTAATCTTGTTTACATACTAGCCATGGTTTTTCTTTCAACCACTGTTACATATGCTAATAATAATAAGGCTGACATTATTATTAATAAATTTTCTATTACAGAGATGATTGTACAGGTAAACTAATAAATGCATGAGGTTTAGGAGGGCTTGTTAATCCCCACTCTAAACTATTGTAACATCTGTTTAAGTTGGCTTGTAGTGCATCTGTATAGAATCCTGATCTTAATCAAGGATTTCTATATGCTACTTTACCTTCTATTAATTGTTTGTAAACAATATTTAAGAACAATAATGCAGCAACTACGCTTACAATAGACCCTACGCTACTTATTAGGTTTCATCCTGCAAAAGCATCAGGGTAGTCCCCTATTCTCCTAGGCATCCCCTGTAGACCTAAAAAGTGTTGCTTTATAATAACTAAGTAGCACTGAAAAATTATAATTTATATTTATAACTATATATTTACCTTCATAAGAATTACCTTTATCGATCAAACTTTTAAGGGGAGGGACTCTTAGTGCCGAATTTTTTAGGGGACTCGACTCGTCCCCCTAAAAATCCGATTTTTTTTTTAATCTTCTATATATGTATTTTATATATAGAGATAGACCTATCTCTATATGTAAAATAGGAATAATATTCCTGTGCTGTGGCTAATTTTATTTATGAATTTTTCTAGCTTGCGCAGAAAAATTCGAATTTTTATTCTAGCATTTTGTCGGCTGGACTTATTTTCTTATTTTTTTATATATATATAAAAAAATTGTGCGTAGCTGGAAAATATGCCGACAAAATA
>PDHP01000228.1:0-54689 GCA_003339455.1 Ophiocordyceps camponoti-leonardi (nom. inval.) | reverse complement strand
ATTATTATTATTATTATTATTATTATTATTATTATTATTATTATTATTATTATTATTATTATTATTATTATTATTATTATTATTATTATTATTATTATTATTATTATTATTATTAGCCTTAGTAGGGTACTCGTTATCCTCGAATTCGTCTCCTTTATAGTTAATAAGGAAGGCGGAGAACTACTTCTAGCCTACGGATTTACTATTATATACCTACTAGCTTTTAAACCTCGTATACGCCTACTTTCTCTCTTCGGGCGTATACTTATATAAGTAATAACCTTACTTCCTATAAATATAATAGTACTTATTTATTAGTATACGTATAGGCTAAGTCTAGTATTATTAATTCGGCCTCCTACTAGTATTATTAAACTTCCTAATTATTAGAAAGGTCCCTAAAGCCTTTTTAAAATCGAGAGAAGTATATAAATCCCTATAGAATTCTTCGAAGTTATTCGGGGATTTAAATAATACTATTTTAAACGCGGGCTCTCCTTAATAGGCTCTTTTTATTATAAGAAGTAGATCCTTATTATTACTTTTATTATTAAATAGGGTATATTAATAATAGTATAGCTTAATTATAAAAAGGTCGAGAACTTAAATCCGTATCTTATTAGGGTTCTTATTCTAAATTCTACCGAATAATATATTAGACTAGTTATTATTATAAATCTCCTTATTATACCTAGTATAAAAATACTCTTATAATATATAGTATTACTCGGAAAACGAGGAAGTATATTTCTATTATATAATAAGAAAATAAAATTACTATACCTCGCCCTTAAGAATATACGGGAAAGTAGTATAGAATTCGCTTAGTATAATATTAAGGGTATAATACGTATTTATAAACTATAGTACCTTATTATCGAGGAGGTTATACGCTTAGCTAATAAAGTTCTACTCCTTATTCTAGAGTTTAGTAAAGCTAATAGTTTTAAAAGTATTAATTTATATAGGTTATACGGATATAAGTAGGAGATTATAATTAAAATCGTAATTACTATTATATTACTTATTATTAGGTTTAATAGGTATAAATCCGGGGTTATAGTCGAATTTAATATTATTCTTCGCTAGCGTATAACGCCTTAGTATAAATAGTATCTATACCTACTTTAGTAGACTTACTAAGGTTAGTTTATTAGGCTAAGGTAGTCTTCTTATAGGGTTATATCCGAGGGTAAGTAAATATCCTAAATATCCTTAGGTCTTATAATCGTACTATTACCTCTATTATTCCTTAAGTATACTATTATAAACGGGGTCCTTAGAGTTAATAATTTAGGTATATTAGCGTATCTTATTAAGTACGGGGAGTATTATTATTAGTATAGGGGGTTATAGGAGAGGTAATAAGGATTATAATACCTTATAGAGTTTTATCTATTTAAGGAAACGCTATTAATAAAGGTAGGCCTTATAATTAGGGGATAAGTTTACTATAAAAAGCTCTTATTTATCCTATTATAATAGCCTTTTAGCTTATTATAATTATACGAGAAAGGGGATAATATAATTCCGCTAAAGTCCTATATAAATACTATAATACCTAAAAAAACTATAGAGTATACGATAAAGCTTAATATTTATATTCTTAAAGGTAAATATATCCTAGCCCTCGAAATTGTATATATACGTTTCCTAAAGGAAAGCCTTATTATTTTTTATCCTCCTACTATTATTATATTTATAAAACTATCCTAGGATAAACGAGTTAAATTCCCTAGGCTTTATTATCTTCGGGTTAAGGTTATTTCTAAAAATAGCTTGCTTATTAAACTCCGCGGTTATTAGGTTAATCTTAAAATACTATAATATATCTTTTATTACTAAACCTATTCGATTATAAAGTAATATCGTATTAGATATCTTACTCTCCGCTATACTCCTTAATACTAATCCTACTTCTTCCTACGTTATAATAATAGTACTAATAGGAGAAAACCTACTTATTAGAGCTCCTAGTTTATTCGTAATTAGTTATACGGGGAGTATAATTATCGTATATAGCCTATTCTATTCTAATAGTATAGGTTTATACGTTATTAGACTATTCTAATAGTAGACTTATAGCCCTTTACTAAGATAGGGAAGGCGAGTATAGTATTATATACCTAGATAAAGTCTTTCCTCTTTATTATTCTACTACTTTATACTAATAAAAAGACTAATTAGTATCGGAGGTTTTTTATAGACTAATAGCTTTATTAAATAATTATGTATATTATAAGTAGTAATATTTATATCTAGAATATAAGAGTATATACTAGCTATTTATATACGTTATAGAACTAGGGCCCGCTACCCTAGGAATAGGACCCGTGGAACTCCTACGGGGTCCGCGGCCTCCTATAGAGCTAAGCGTGCCTTTAGCCTACGACTATATTTATATATATACTATTAAGAGGGTATATACTTAAGTATATATTTATATAATAATTAGTATATACTTATATAGTATATAAGTATATACTCCTTTCGGTAATAAGAATTTTACTAATATATAATTAATAACTTAACCCCTAAAAGGGTATAAAAAGGGGGGTAAGCCCCCCCTATTAATATAACTACTCTTATTATAAGTAATTATAAATTAATTAAAGGTAAATAACCCCTAATAAAAACTAATAAAAGGGATTAAATAATAACTAAGTAGTTATAAACGCCCTTCCTAACCGCTATTAAAGACTATTTATATAATTTATTTAATTTTACTTTAATAACCCTATAGGTATTTAGGAATCTATTTAGCTAGCTATAAGGAGGAAAAACTAGGAGGACCCGGAGAAAAATCCCCCTCTTTTATAAAATAAACGCCTAAAAACGGGTAGGACTTAGTAGTATAAGTAGGAATAATAATAGATTAATCCTAACCCTATTAGGCTATAATAGAGAAGGAGGAAAAAGGGGGGGGAAGGAGAAGGGTAGAAAAAAGGGTATAAAGGGAAAGGAGTTAAGGCTAAGCCTAAAGGGAAGGGGCCTTATATATAGGTAAGAGTACTAAGGTAATAGGGTAGATTAATAAAGTAGAGGCTTTATTTATACGGGGTAGAAATACCTTATATATATTAGGGTTATTACCCGACTTCTTTATAATAATAATATCCGTATTATATAAAAATACCTTAAGAAATCGATATAGGTATTAAGTAGGAAATACCTTATAATTATTATATTTTATATATTATTTAATAATAGGTTAATATATTAATTAATAGCTATTAGGATTAGTATTCTAAATAAGATTCTATAATAAGAATAATAATAATATTAACTAAAATAGCGATTATTATTAACTCGTATATAGTATTAACTAAAGTAAATATAGCTTATTATAAGGTATATTAAATCTTAATAGGGGTAAAAGTAGGATTTAACTAGAAGCTAAATAATACCTAATATAATCGAAATAAGTAATAAAATTCTATACTAACTTTAGGGTAAAAAAGGCTAAGGAGATTATAATAGTAAAAGGGCTTAATAAGGAGGTAGGGCTAAAGGTTACTAAGGTTATTTAAGGCAATTCCGGATAAAAAGACTAGTATTATAATATATACGCGATTCGGAATAAAGCTAAGGCTAAATTACTCGATTAATACTTTATTAATATTAATAAACTATATATATACCCTATTTTATAACTTCTCTTATTAATAGGCTAGAATTACTTATTAACCTTTTTATCTACTTTATATTTTAAAAACTATTATTTAAGTTATCGGGGATATTTATCCTTTATTATAGGGTTATTAGGCAATACCCTATCCTCCGGGGTACTAATAGTAATTAATAAGGGCCCTTATAGCCTTAGTTAATCTACCTAGTATCCGAGAGTAGGCTAAGGGTAGTTTAACCCAATATTATAGGATTCCTAATCCGGGGTTAAAGGGGATAATAATAGGATACTAGCTAATACTAACCTTAAGTATATATATAATAAATTAGCCGAAGTTATACCCTAATTACTTTTCTAATACGTATAGTATATTATAAATATAGTATTAATAAGGCTTTAGGACCGACCGAACCTAGAGCCTACCCCTATTAGGCTACCTAACTTAATTACTATAGTAATTAAATATACTATCGAAACTACTGTTTCCTATACTCTAAAATATACGCTAAATTCCTTTATAACTAAGCCTACTTAGGCGGGAGTCCTTACTAGTTCTAGCCCTACTTAGGCTATAATTATTAAGTTAATCCCTTATTATATAAACCGTAAAATTATAGTCTTTATAAAGGGTATTACTATTAAAAACGGTATAATTACCCCTATACTAAAGGAAATAATAGGCGTAATAAATCGAGCCCTTAAATACGAAGTAATTATTACCGCTAAATAGCTTCTAAATAGTAATATAGTAATTACTTTTAATCCTAATAAGAAATAATACGCTAAGAAGGATAATTAAATCCTAATAATCTTCGGAGATAATATAACTAGGAATAGGTATACCTTTATTATTATTACGAAGGGGGTATTAGGAGGTAGAGGAGAATAAAGGAAGGTTATAAGAGGAGAGAGAGATTATTATTATTAATAATAAGGAATTAGCTATAAAGAAGAGAGAGAGCTATTAAGAATATAAAAAAACGGACTAATAATAACAATTTCTAATAAAAATAATAAGCCCCCTAGACGACTTTTAATAGTAATAAGACTAGGATTAATAATACTATTACCCAATATTACCTAATAGACGGATTTTAAAAGTAAATAATGTATTAAAAGAAGACTATAAACCGCTAGTATAGTAATAAGAACCTAGGAAAAATATCTAGTAGGCTAGATTAGCCTAAGAGGCTAAAATTTATAATAATCTAGTTATAGTAATAGATTAGGCGATTAAAATATATAATAAATAGACCGGTTATTAAAGGCGGACTTATTAATACTATAGTTTTCTAATAGTTAAGAGTATATAGGAGACTAATATTATTAGTATAATTTACCTACTTTCTAGATTAAGAAAGGTAAAGCGTTATAATTAGGTAAGGTAATAATTCCCCTAGTAAAGGTAGAAAAGTAGGGCTAATAAAGGGGGTAAAAAAGCCCTCCTAGAGGAATAAAAAAAGAGATTATTATTAGGAAGAATAATTACAAGAAAAAAAAAGGAAAATAGAATAAAGAAGGAGAAGAGGAGAGAATAGAAGATAAAAGAGTATATAATGGATTAAGGTTTAAAGAGGAAAAAGCTATAGTTATAAGGACTCTCCTTAATACTATTTTATCTATTATTATTATTAATAAAAAGAGTACGATTATTATCTTAAATTCCTTTATTAAATTCCCTATTACCTTTATTATATAGTTAAACGGAGAGGAATCCTCTACTTAACCTATCTAACGAGGTAGTCTCTAAGGACTAATTATTAAAGAAGAAACTTATACCTAGTAAAATATCGGGTTTACTATTAGGCTTAAAGCTATTTATTAATTACCTAAAGGATATATCGGCTAAGAGGTATTTAGTATAGTACTAAGTAAGTATTACCCTTATAGGTATTAACTAGACTAATTATAAATTAGTTATTTAGAAGGTATTTAGCTTTAGTCTTCGGGGTAAAATACTAGATTAGTATAATAAAGTTAAGAATAATAATATAGAATAGGCGGAGTTAAAAAATAAATTCCTTATTAAATTTAAGGAAGCTAATATTATAATAGAAAACGTATTAATTATAAAAGCCTATAAGTTTAGATAATAAAAAGGTAAACTATTAATTACCTATACTAAGAGAAGTAAGGTATTAGCCGGGCGAGTTAAGACTAATACTCGATATATCCTTTTTATTAACTTCCTTAACCGTTTACCTAGTAGGGAAAAGGATAAATAATTTAAAAGGGCTATTATCATTATTAAAACTTATACTAGGGACTTATAAGGTATCTAGGAAATAAGCAAATAATCTATAGGGTGGAAAAACCAGAGGACCTAGGGGAAAACCACCCTCTCTACGAGTATTATCGGCCATAATATAGCCAGGGTCTAGTATAGAAAAGAAAAGGGCTATAGTAGGGCGTTTACCTACCCTATAGGCTATAGTACTTATCCGCGTAAGGCGCCTTTATAATAAGAATCTATTATATATTACTCCTCTTATCGTAGTAAATCCTAGTAGATTAGTAGTTACGCCCTACTTTTAGCGGGGGGATTTAACCCCGCTTCCTCCCCTAACGCTCCTCCTAAATAAAATATTAATACTACCTGCCTATAGAATACCTCCCTAAACTATTAGCTATGGACTCGAGCGTACGGAGCCTTATAACAAGTATAAAAGGGCTATTATTAAACGCCTTTATATAGATAGTAAATAGTATAATACTATAGTTATTATTAACCTTACCTAGTTGGATATTAAGTTTATTATATATAACCTTTAAAACGTAGTATCCGAGAAGATTAACTAAAATACTAAAGGTATACTAGCCTTTAAATTAGACCCCTAGAGAGTAATAGCTAGATAGTAAAAGACTATAGTAAAAATAGCTAAAATAATAGAATAATCGATAATATAATAGTAAAAAAGCTTAAGAAGTATTAATTATCCTCTTCGATAGGACTAGGTAGATATATTAGTAACTTAGGATAACTATTTACTAGTTATTAACCTCTACCCCCTTAATTAATATATCCGGCCCTAGGAGGTATAGGATAAGGCTAACCGGCTAATTTACGCCCTATTAGACCGCTAGGATAAATAGGCTATTATTAACCCCTAAACCCTAAATTATAATAGTATTTTAAGTATAGTAAATAGGGATATATAGGGTTTTATTACCTATTAACTACTCTATTTAATAAATAGGCCTTTAATAATAGGAAAGCTAAATAGAATACCTATTAAAATAAAATAAAAAAGAATACTATAAGTAATTAATAGGCTATACTATTAAAATAATAATAATAATAATATTTAAGAATATTTACCTACCTATTAATTAGACTTATAAAATCTAATAATAATAGTAGACTAATACTACCTAATACCCGAATTTACTATAATTAAATAAAGATAAAGGGAAAGAACTTATATCCTAACCTATAAAGGGTAGATTTACTAAGCCGTATTATTAAATAATATTTAAGGATAAAATTAACGAATTATAATAGGGTAAGTTAGAATAAGAAGTCTATCGACGATTAGAGGTACTTACGTTTTATTTAACTACGCCCTATATTAATAATAATATAGGGGAGGGATAAGCCCTATAGGTAGATAATAATTAATACTAGGATATACCTCGACTTTTAATACCCCTATATATAGGCCCTTATATCGAAGAAGTTATAGAAGATTCGGAGGATATTATTAAAATTAATTATCCTATTATTAATAAAATATCTCTAAAAAAAGGTATAGGTTAGAACGTATTAGGGCTATTAATAAATATAATATCCCCCTTTTTAAGCTTAAAGAATACTTTAAGAATATACTAATTACCCTAAGTATCCTCTAGTTATTATAGGTAGCCTTATCGATTTAAGCCTAACTTAATAGGCTTATATAATACTATATAATATTATAATACGATAAAAAGGAGCTTATTACTAGTCCGTTTAATACGATTAATAACCTATTTCTATAGCTTTTTTATACGCCTCCTTCCTCTAGAAGGATAGCCCTATACGCGGAGCTATTAGGTAAGGCTTCCGGGGAAGACTTAGGTAAAGGTATAAACCTTAACGGGGGAACCCTCGGACTCTAATAATCCTACTAAAACTAGCTAATAGGTTCGCCTTCCTTTAATATTATTTTATTATTTAATAACCCTTTTATAAATACGCTTTAGGCTCTAAATAATCCCCTCCTAAAGTCTATTTTTAATAAACTCGCCTAATAAGTCTTATAGGATAGTTTTTATACTATATAGACTATTATTAATTCCCTCGCTAGAAAACTTTACTCCTAGAGTTTAGTTATTTTATTAGCGGACTCTACCCCCCTTTTTATATCTTTTACTAAAGCTATTTAAAAGACTATAAAGAAAGCTATTATAATTATACTCTAGCTAAGGTTTATTCCCTCTAGCTAATTATCTTAGGCCTCCGTTCTCGCTATTATAAAAAACCATATTACCCTAATAGGGGTTTGCCTAGTCCCTACTTAATATAATTACGAGGTTCTTATCTTCCTAAAGGATATTCTTATTATAAATAGGGCTTTATCCCCCCCCTCTTATACGTATTACTAAAGCGAATAAAGTAATTAGTATACTAGTTATTATTATAGCCTAATATCTCCCGAATAATAATATTATCCTTACTTTTTATATTAAAAAAAAGAGCCTTATAAACTAGGATAATTAGATTTAATAAGCCTTTAGAATAAAAATAATATATATATATTAAACCTTTATTATAATTATTAAAGGTATTTATATAGAGTCTACTCTCTAGGAATATAATACCCTTTTTATTATTCTTTATACTATTAACTATATTAATATTATTCGCTTTAGGGCTATAAAACCGTATAAAGGCCCTTAGGGTATTACCCCCTGGATAAACCTTATTCTTAGTATTAATAGTATAATTAATATAAACCGCCTTTATATAAATAGCCTTATAATTAACTCGGAGATTATTTATTATAAACCCTATAATAAGTTAGTATACCCTAAATAGTATTATAATTACTTTTAGTATAATTATATTTTTAAATACTATTAGGAAAACCCCTATTATAGCTATTATAAAGCTATTTTATATAATAGTAGAAAAGGGTCCTACCCTATTAATAAGGGAGAATAACCCTAGTATTACCTCCTATATAATAGTACTTATACTACCTAAGTATACGATTATTTAGTCTTCTATTAATAGTAGGAGAAGGTAAAGGCTAATTACTTACTCTACCCCTAATATTTCTAGAAGCTACTTATAGTCTAGTCGTTTACTTATTACCTAACCCCCTCTATTAATACTAATAGCTTTATATAGGTTTTATTATATAAATAACCCTACTAGGACTCCCCTAGAAACCTCGATTATACTCTAAACCTTAATCTTGCTAGCTCTTAGTCTTTTAACCCTATTAACCTTACTTCCTTTTAAAATCTAGCCCCTAGCCCTATACCCTAAGGAGAACCTTTAATATAAGGTACTTTAATAACTCGGGGTAGTCCTACTTTATATAGGGCCTCTTCCTTATAAGGTATATTCTCCTTTTAGGTAATAATTACCCCCTATAATAGCTTAAGGAGTATTAAAGGGGCTAAAGGTAGCTAAGGCGGTAGGGGAGGCCTATCCTCTACTTTATCTTATACTTAATTTACCCTTTTTATATAATTATTATTCTTTATACTTTTAATATAACTTCTATAAAGATTATAACCCTTATCTAGAATATTTAGCGTATAAATTACCTTATTTATTTTACCCTTTCCTTTTTTTCTAGCTATAATATTATTATTCTTTAGGAGTTCTAGTTTAACCTATATAAACGCTTATTATTCCCTAGCCTTACCCCCTATTACTTTATTTAGGGATTAAGTTAAGTATTTATTTATATTTATAAATAATACGATATTAAGTTTTAGAATTCTATTCTTATAAAGGATATAATTAGGATTTTCTTTATAATAGCCTTTATATTCTTTTTTTATACTCCCTACCTTTTAGTATTTCTACTAGGCTTATTCCTCTCTTACCCTAGTTTCTCCTTACTTATTCTTCGACTATTATCTTTAAGGATTTTAACTCCTATTACTTATTATAGGATTTTTATAATTATACTTTATCTAATATTTTAACCCTTTTTAATACTATAGCCTCCTTTAGTCTTAAGCTTTTAACTCCCCCTTATAAGATTACCTAAGAGGTTTATAACTACCGTATTAGTATAATTAACTTTTTTTAAACTACCCCCTTTAGCCTTCTTATTTTCCTTAGCCTTAACCTAACTTTTTATAATTCTAATTATATACCCTAGTTTACCTCCTTTTATATAATTCTCCTATTAAAGTCTAAGCCCTCCTATTATTAAAAGTCTTTTAACCTAGATATTCTTTTTATAAAGGCTAAGAACCGCCTACTCCCCTTTATATTCGCTCTTCTTCGCCTAAGGAGATTAACTCTTCTATTACTTAGCTTTATAGTAAATTAAAGGCTATAATAGCTATTATAATCCTATACTACCCTTATACTTTTAGCCTTTATTTAATCCCCTAGTAAACTCCTAAGGTAATTAGTATAATTAAATCTATAAAGAGAAACTAATAATATTAATAAGTAAACCTAATAAATTCTTATTAAAAGGATTATTAGGATATAATATTAACCCTTAAAAAGTCTATTTATATAATTAAGAAAAATATATAAAGGGGTTTCTTAGTATTAGCCTTTTTAGACCCTTATACTATATAGTTTATAACCTAATAGGCTTATTTATATAATTAAGCCCCCCCTAAACTAGCTTATACCCCTCCGCTAGCCTTTTCCCTTAATAGTCTATTAATATCCGATTTTATTAAAAAAGTTTAGCTTCTAAGTAATAAGTTCTTCCCTTATCCTTTAACTACCCTCTTATCCCTTAACCTTAATAACCTATTCCCTTCCTTTAATATCTTTTTAATAATTATAGATTCTAATATATATAAGGCGCTTTATAGTATTTTATTATAAAAGTCTATAGGACCCGATAAAATCCTAGTCGGCTTCCTTAAAGGATATAGCCCCCCCTTATTATAGTACTTACTAGATTATTCTAAGGCTATATTTCCTAAGCTTACTTTCCTACTATTTATAAAGTTTTTAATATTATTATTCTTTATAAATAGGGTAAATCGCCTAAGGTTTACTAGACTCTAGACGGCTATTAATTAATCTCCTTCTTTAATACTATTAGTAAGGTTCTTAAGATTATCCTTAGAAAGCGTATTTTTATAATTATAAAACTCTAGGGTATTCTCTCTTTTAAGTAAATAGGTAATTACCCTAGTAAATTTATAAATAATACCCTATTTCTTTTTACTAAGATTATTCGGATAATATAAAGCCTTTAAGGCTTAGTCTCCCTACTAATACTCGATATAATAGGAGCCTTCGATTATATTTTATACTATAAGCTTATTTAGACTCTTAATTACTTTAGATTTCCTCCTTAGATTTCGGCTTTTTTATACTCTTACCTCGTAGACTAGTTATCCTATATACGTATTAATAGTATTCTTTTAAACCCTATTTATATCCTAAAAGGGGTACCCTAGGGGTTCCCTTTATTACTTATACTCTTTATCCTATATATCTCCTCTTTATACTATTACCTAGAGAAAATTACTAGTATTATCCTTATAGGCTTTACTAATAATACGAATATTATTAATACTAATTATACTCTAGCTTAGGTTTAAGCTTAGCTTATCTAAGCCTAAGGAGTTTATTAGGACTAGGCGGAAGAGTATGAAATATCCTTTTAACCCCTTAAGAATAAACTCTTTTACTTTATTAAAGCCTACTAAGCGGATACCTTTTTACTAGTTTTTAATAGGGTATTAATCGCCTTTACCTAAGAAGCCTATATACTCGGTATTTAGATTTACTAAAAGCTTTAGTAAAAAGTATACTTTTAGCGCCTTTAATAAAAACTATATAAATAATAGTTTATACTTATTAGCCTTATTATTTTTATTTAGGGTTTTACCCTCTTATACGCTAAAAAGGTATATACTAAGATTATTTAAGCTATTATTATTTATAATTCCCTTTATTTTATCCCCCTTACCCTAGTTAAAAGTAGCCCCTTTAGCCCTATAATTAAGGAATTTACTAGGATCTAAGCCTACTATTTTCGTACTATTATAAGAGCCTATTAAGCTATACCCGGCTATTATATAGAGATTAAAGTATATATTCCCCTTTTTAACGTATACTTAACCTATTATTCCGCTTATACCTATTAACTCCTCGAATTCTATAGTTTTATTATTATAGTCTATTCGGTTATTAGTCGGGTTACCTATTAGCTCCGCCCTTATTATAATTACCCCCCTGCCTCCCTCTATATTACCCTAGGAGATATATAATAAGCCTTTACCTCCTAAGTAGGTTTTAGGAGTACTAGCTTATAATCTTACCGAGTATTAAACCTCCGCCTTTAGGATAAATAATATACTTACTAGAAGTCTAAGGAATAATACCTTAAATAGTATAAATAATCCTATAGTTATACTATTAATACGCCCCCCTAGTTTTATTTAGGTATTCTCCTTATAAAATATACTTTTTTTTCTAAAATTCCTTAATAATATTCTTACTTAGCTTTATACTAGTAGGATTAGATTTAATAGGTTCTTTTTTACCTATTATATTCCCTTTATATTATTACCTTTTTACCCTTATAGTTTAGGCGAGGATAAAATAACCGAATATATTTTTCTTTATTATTACTTTATTATTTTATATTACCCTCTTCTTTTATATACCCCGATTATTCCCCCGAAGGATTAAATAAACCTTATCCGGGTATTCTAGTATAAGTTTTATACTAGCCTCCTAATTAGGTAATTCTCTTCCCTTCGTTAGCTATACTAATTCGACCTTACCTTAGATTTATAAAAATAGCGTATACTAAATCCTTTTTAAATTATTATTACCTTTTCTATTATTATTTATCCTCCTTATTATTTAACCCCTATACTATTTTAATTATTATATAATCCTCTATAATAGCCTTTTTTCGGAGGGTATTTATACCCTCTTTTTAGTACTTTTACTCTAGTCTTTTCGCTTATTATTTTCTACTTTTTTATAAGCCTTTCCCCTTCTCCTTATCCCTTCTCTAAGGGTATTATAGGCGGAGTTCTACTACCCCCCTTTATTATTATTACCTTACTCTTTATTCTACCCTTTTTTACTACTATTTCTCCTTTTAATTTCCTTATACCGTTTTTATTTTCCTAGCCCCCTCCCCCTTTTTTTTTACCTTCTTCCTATTATTTTTCTATTACCCCCTTAGTATTCTTCTATACCTTAGCCTATTCTTTACGCTCTATTATATCCTTTAAAAACCTAAGGTTTTCTTTCGTATTCTTATATAACTTTTTAATTATTTAATATATAAACTCTAGTTTATTTTTAAATAGGGGGTAATTTAGTATATATTTATTAATATTTAGCTCCTAGTCGGAGTTATTATTATTATTAAGTATATATACTAAGAGTATATTACTACTTATTATCTAGAGTACCGCCTAGTTTACCCCTTTTTTAATCTACTAAAAATAGGTTTTAATCTATTCTACTACTTATTTATTATTCTTTAATTACTCCTTATTCGCCTCTACCTACTTTTTTCGCTATTTATTAATCTAGTTAAGTAAATATACTATATACTTAATAAGGCAAAAACAAAATAAAATAATAACCACGCCTAGTATTAGTATAATTATAATAAATTAAGGTAGGATATTAGTAGGAATCGACTCGGCGGTATCGAATTACCCTAGCTATAGTACCTCTAGGCCGGGCGTATAGCGGATCGGGCTATAGTAAAGGTAGAAGCGGTAATAGAGGCGGAGGATATATATTATAACTAAATAATAATAAAACGCGATATATACTATATATTTTAATTAAATAGGATAATTATAAAAAAACTACTATATTAGAATAGAATTTACTAGAGATTCTATTTATACCTAATTATTATATTATTCGCGAGAAGATTATAAGGCTTATCCCCTAAAATAGCTTTAGGGCTATATAGGCTATAATAATTAGATTCGGCTAGGATTAATTTAAAAAAGAATACTAGTAAGCTAATAATTACCTATATTAGGATATAAGAAATACGATTTAAAAAGCGGTTAAAAATAGTTTAAGGATATTTACGAATAGTAATTCCCCGTCTATAGAGTATATATAAGTATAGGTTATTACTAAGAGTATAATATTTAATAAACTAATAATTAAGAAGAGAATCCTATTAAAATATAAATAAGAAATTATTATATATACTATTAGATTAGCTATAAATATTAATAATAAAAGCCCTAAAAATATAGTTTAGGTAATTAATATAGTACTCTAGCCTATATTCTACCTAATAATAAGGAAGCTCTTAAATAGTAATATTATAATTACTTTTAATAAGAAGATTACTAAACTTCTATAGGATTAAGGCTAGGTATAGACTATTTTCGAGGAGGCTATACTAATAGCCTAGAGGGTATATATAATTATTATTAAAGGTATCCCCGTTTAAATAATAACTTAGGAAAGGGATAATTTTATTTAGGATATTAAAACTATTAATAGGGTTTATATTTCTAAGGTAAAGGCTATTAGGCCTAGGGAAGGAGTTTTAATAATAATTATACTATTTAGCTTTAAGTCTATATTAAACGCTAATAAACTATATAACCTTAGGGTTAAAATTAATATATAGATTTATTAATATAAGCCTTATAAAGATTTAGTATAACCCTATTAGTATTATAACTATTATTAATACGGATATATAATAAAATAGTATACTTTTAATAAATTATATAATAAATATAATATAATAGAATATTAGAATAAAAGTAACTATAACGCTAGAAAAGATAATAACTTATATACTTATATTTTTTATAATAATAATTACCTAGTATAAGTATAAACTTATTTAATAGTAATTTAATAGTAGGAGAAAACGAAGGCTAATTATAAAGGATAACCGATAAGATTTATAGAACTAAGATTATAAATAGTACTCCTCCCGATAAATAATACGCCTAAGTCTAGCTAGAATACTATATAATAGTTAGTAAAGGCTCCTATACCTATAATAAGGAGGAAGAAGGGCTAGTTACTAAGAATAGGATTTATAGTAAAACTAGTATAGAAAACGCTTATTAGGTAATACCCCGGAGATAATACGGCGTTTTATTAGACGAGAATAGAGCGTATCCTTACCCGACTCTAATATACTCTAATATATAAGGAACTAGATAGCTATTAAGAACTAGGAGACCCTAACCTAGGCTAGGTAGATTAATAATATACTATAAAACCCTTTAACCCTAGTATTAAGTCGAATATAAATAAGATTTATTATATTTTAGTAATAGAGTATAAATACTAATAAGGCTATAATACCCGCTAGTACTCTATATAATTAAAAATCCTTTACTAGAATACTAATAAAAGATAGGAATTAGTATATTTAGTATTATATAATAAGGTAGGATATAATATAATAATAATATAAGAGTTTTCTAGGATAAGTAAGGACCCTTTAATAATTAGTATAATACTATATCGAGTTATTTATTATAATAGATAAACTATTATATATATTTATAAATAATATACGGTTAAATTATAATAGCCGATAGGAGAAGACGATTAAACGGGGGTTAAGTTTAATAATAGGTTATAGGTAGTCTCCTTTTACTTACTACTAGGCGAAGTTTAATAAGGACTATTATAAATTCTAGTTAGGCTTAACTAGGTATAATAGTATATTATTATAAGAGACTTTAATTTCTATTATTTATTATAGAATACGTATAAGAGAATAAATAATAATACCGAATAAGCCCTATAATAATTTTAATAATTATAATTATACTTATTTACGCTTATTAAAGAATATATAAGATTCTTCTATAATTAGAGGGATAGTATTATTAACCTCGTATAGGCTATTAATAATATTAATACTCGGTATTTCAGACTTAATATAGAACTTATAGGATTTAATTATATACTATAGACTATAATCTATTATAATAAAAGTAGGGTAATTAATATAGAGTCTTAATTATAATAAAAGTAGGCGGATTTATTAATAGTATACTATAAGTCCTAAGCGTATATTATATATATTATACTATTATTAATAGATTTAGCCTAAATTGAAACTACCCTCTAAAAGCTTTATAAGGAGTTATAGGAGGTTATTCGGAAGGCTATCCCCTATATTATACCCTAGTATAATAAGGGAATATAATAATTTATACTTAGAATTATAATAACTATAAGGAATATTAAAAAAATAAGATAAGAGTATAGGTTATTATATATAAATTATAACTAGGAATACCTATAGGAGATTACTAAGGAGTAAAAGAGTATTATATAAAAGGCAAAGAAGGCTTACTAAAGGAACTTTCTTAAATCAGCGGATACGAAGAATAATAATTATACCCTCTAGAGGGTAAAGAGATAAATAAGGCTTTAAAGTAGGCTTCCGTAGGAAATTACCTATATTCCCCCCTTTTAAAATATATAGGGGTAATAGTATCCTAACTTCAAGGGGAAAGTACGCGTACTTATTAATAGATTTTTTCTAAGGGTAAGGTATACGATAAATAATTAAATAAAAGCTTAGTAAAAACGCTTTAAGGTTTCTTATAGGATAATAACTAAGGATATTTATATTATAATATATTATATACTACCTTAAAAAGCTATTAATTATTATAATATACTAACTAGGTTTTTTAAAATATATAATAAAGTTCTATTCTATAATTTAGCTAAAATCTTCTAGGCTTATATTATATATTACTACTTCCTAGAATAATTTAAGGTAATTATAATTATAATCCTATAAAAGGCTAGGTAGAAGCCGGAAGACTATAAAAAAGCTAGTAAATAAAGGCTAATATTACTATTCTACTATATAGGTAAGGTATTAAAGAGGATTATAGGCTTATATATTATTAAGGCGGTAAAGGTATAGGGGTTTTTCCTAGAAGGATAAATAAATAATAAGAAGAATTATTTAATAGAATTAGCGATTATAATAGTTTTAGAGCTTTTTTAGGCTATCTAGGCCCGAAAAGGGGTTATTTCCTTCCTTTAGCTTAATATTAAGGGGGCCTTTAATACTATATAGTATAAAAAGCTTTTAATAAAAATAAGGAGCCTTAATTACCCGGGCTAGCTCCTTAACTTCTTATATAACTACCTTACTAGTAGATTAGTATAATTATAATTTAATAAATATACCTTAGATAAGTTTAATATTTAGGTAGGAGTATTATAAGGCTTACTACTCTTAGTTATCCTCTTTATTCTATATATTATACTCTTATATTAATATTTATAAAAGGATAATAGGGTAATTATTATTAGGTTTATAGATAATACTAACCTTTTTTATACTAAACCTAATATAAAGATAATAATAAGGCGACTCTAAATAGCTTAATTTATATATAAATAGTAAGTAGAAAAGTATAGTATAGAGTTTAGCCTAGAAAAGAGCAAGCTTATCTACTTTATAAAGTATAGAAAACTACCTAATAATACTATATACTTAGGGGATTATATTATATACCTAGTAATAAAAGCCTAACTCCTAAGGGTTTAGTTATATTATAAACTATAATAAAAAGTATATATTAAAGAAGTATAAAAAAAGCTCCTATAGTAGAACCTTATACTTATATTACTAATAGTATTTATATAGGGTTATTCCCTCCTCTAAGCCTATAAATTTTATATAAAGATAATCCGGTTTTTAACTACTTATATAATAATTACTTTCTATAATATAATAGTATAAAATAGTATACCTAAAAGGGCGGTAAGAGAATTAGGTAAAGTATAAACTTAGTACCTCCGTATAGTCTTAAGAGCCTTTTAAACTATACCTATTTATTATCTCGAAGCTAAGGTAATAATTCCCCTAATAGATATTTACTTAAATTAAAGAATAGTCTAGATAATATAATAACTATAAAAATAGGGAATACTTAATAAGATTAAGACTACTTCTAAAGGAGTCTTTAAATATCTTATATAATTCTTAGTTTATAGGCTTTTTAGACGATTAACTAGCTAATAGCCTTTTTAGGAGCTTTATAAATAAGTATATAATTAGGTTAATAGTATACCTGAGCCGAATTTCCCTAATAACCCTACCCTATTATTATAATTTACTAAGGATAAATAAAAACGGAGATAGGAAAGGATAAAGACTTTTATATAATAATAATAGGAGTAGAATAATCGGTATAAATTCTTTATAATAAACCTAGTATTAACCTTCTACCTTAAGGATATTATAAGGAGGTATAAGTATATTCTAAAGTATATTAGTACTATAATTATATAAATAAGGATAAGGAAGATTAGACTATATAACTTTCTTTTTTATTAATAAGTACTAGATATTATAATACCCTTATACCCTTATAGTATAGTATTAGAGGATATTTTTTATATACTCCTTAAGTATTATAATTATTCGAATACTAGGTTATAACTCCTATAAGTATTAACCTTTAACTAAAAAATATAATAATAATTATTAATATTAAAGGAAGCTATTATAATTATAAGGTAAATACTCTAATATACTAGCCTTTATTAGCTTAACCTTATTAAGTAATTTTATAATAAGTAGGTTAAGGGTTACCCTAGTTAGGAATAACCCTATATAATAATAAAAACTATATAATATAAAAATACTATTTAAATATATATAAACTAGCTTTATTCTTATTCTAATACGTAAAAGAGTTAATAAAACGCTCCTTTAAGCCGGCTATATTAATACCTAGATCCTAACCGAATTACTTCGGAGTTTTATCCTTATTTACCTTAAAAGTAGAGGTAGGGTAAAGTATTAGGTAAGGCGTACGATTATTACTAAATATAAGAATAGGATAAGGCTTAGTATAAATAAGCATACTAATAAAGCGAGTTTAAATTTAGGTAAAAAAGGCTATTACCTTAGTAATAGCCTTAGTTATCCTACTAGTATTCTTAATTACCTTTTATACCTTCGCTTTATTAGTTTTATATTTAAATAACTTACTAGCTAAAAAGCCTAAGAGTACCCTTATAATAACCTTTTTATTTAAACCTATTATATACTAATAATTAAAGGGTATATAAGTATTTATTTTTTTTAAATATATTTAGGGTAAGAATAGGTAATATAATATAAGTACGTTTAATAGAAGGCTTTATTAGCGTTTTAACTAAATCTATATTATTAGCTTTCTTATTTTTGGGTTAAATAATAAGTATATTATTATTATTATTATTTAATAAGATATTTCCCTAAATAGGAGGAGGGGGAGCCTTTTTCGAAAGGACCTTATACTTTCGAGCCCTTTTTATAATAAACTTAGCTAGGGACGAGGATAGTATAGCTAGAGAGGAAGGGTAATACCTAAATAGTACCCTTCCCTTCCCTTTTTTAATAATAATAAGAGTAGTAAATACTAGCGAAGATTTAAAAAGCTTAATAGCCTAATTAATAATAATAATAGGATACTCGGCGATTATTACCTTAAGGATAATAATAGGCTTTAGATTAATAGTAGAAGTAATAATTATAATTATTATAAATTAAGATATAATACTAAGTACTTTTATTCGCTTCTTACCCTTCTTTATACTAAGTATACTATTAATTCGCTTAACTATAGCTAGGATTTTTATAAAAACCTCCTTAGTCGACTTTAGGTATTCTATTATACTCTTATTTTTAATACGATTAGCTTAAGTCGAATTCTTAAGGCCTTCGAGATTTTTATAGTATATTATTATATTTTTTATAGTATAAGCTTATTAAATACTATTAATAAAGGGGTTATCCTCCTCGGCTAGTAGGTTATTATTATTAATATTAAGGCCCTTCTCCTATATAATACTATAGTAAATACTATAGTATATATCCTATATAATATAAAGGTCCTTAGTATTCTCGATAAGCTTATCGTATACCTATAAGAGTTAATAATAAAATAGAATTAGACTAGGGGTAATTCCTACCTTATAATACTTTATATTTATTATAGTATAGGCTATATAAGCTTAGGTAATCGTATTTATAATAGATTAATAATTAATAAATAATAGGTTTAGTATACTTATTAGACTAATCCTAATAGCTTATATATAATACTATATTCTTATTAATTATATATAATATATACTTATTATAGGGCTTAGTATACTTAAGTCTATAGCTTATAACTTGTAAAAGTATTCTATAAATAGGTATTAATATTAATATTTTAATTAGGAGGAGTATTAAAAATAAGAGCAGGGTTAAATCCCCCCGCTAAAAGTAGGGTATTAACTACTAATCTATAATAACCTATTATAATATAAGGAGTAATATATAATAGATTCTTATTATAAGGGCGTTTCGTATAAATTAATACTATAGCCTATAGGGTAAATAAACGCCCTATTATAGCCCTTTCCTTTACTTTACTAGATCCTAGCTATATCCTAGCCGAAGTTATTCGTAGAGAGGGTGGTTTTCCCCTAGGTCCTCTGGTTTTTCTACCCTATAGACTATTTACTTATTTCCTAGATACTTTATAGGTCCCTAGTATAAGTTTTAATAATAATAATATTCTAAAATATAATAAGTATAGGATAAAGCTTAAATAGTATTTACCTTTCGACTTTTATAATTTTAAGATTATTTAATCGTTTTAAAAGCTTAGCCTTAATTAATAGAATAACTAAGTAAAAAATAATAATAGGTAATTATAATTATATAATTAATATAATTATAGTTATTACCCGCCTTAATTCTAAAACTATTATATCCTAATAAACCCCTGGGTATTACCTAGGCTAGTACTAAGGTAGGCTAATAATCCCTTTATATATTTTTTAGCCTTACTAATTAACTTAGGCTTATAAACTCGGATAATAAATAAGAGGATAAATAATTAATACTAAGTCCTATATACCTTTTAAAAATAAGCGTTTTTACTTATTATATATAGGTTCTCTTAGGTTATTAGGCTTAGATTAATTCTATATTATTATTAGGGTCCTAAACTCCTAAGTAATATATACCGGGTATAAATAAGGTTTAGCCCGAAGTAGGAGTAATACTTAGAGGGTAGGTTTTACCCTAAGATCTTCGGTTTTTCCTACCCTTATTAAGTAGTCTAAGATATACTAAATACTATTTTATAATCCCTAGTATATAATCTAATAATAATAATAATATATTACTTATATAATTACCGAGTTTATATAACTAATTTAACTATAATTAATTACGATTATTTTTATACTATTAATTCTTAGCTAATATATAGCCGTTATTACTCTAGAAAAGGGGGGATTTTCCTCCGGGGTCTCCGGTTTTTCCCCTTTATATTTAGTATAATTATATCCTAAATACCTTTTAGGTCCCTAGAGTAAGATTAATAGAATAAAAAAGTTCTCTAAGAGGATTTATTATAAATATAAGCCTATAATAAGGAGATATAAGGGTCTTCGACCTTAGTTATATTCTAGTCTTAGGACCTAAACTTGCCTTAGTATAGAGCCCGGACCGGGTCCCGTCTCCTATAGTATAGATTATATACTTGTATATTTATAATACTTAGAACTATAGTTCTAGGGATTAACCTAATACGGTATAGGCTAACCGCTACTCTTAGGGGAACGGAGACTATTATAAAGTAAATGGATATATAATTAAATAAATTAGCCTAGCTCTAAGCTTAGTACCTTAGATTAATTTATTTAAGTCTAGTTATTAGAGCTCCTACCCTATATCTAGCCCCTTAATATTATCTAAGGTTAACTTTTTTTTCTTTTTTTCTCCCTAACCTTTCTTCTCTTAATAGTTTCCTTAGACGACTCCCCTATAACTAGGGTAGAAGAGTAATTCGCTAGTTTTTTACTTTTAGACCCCGCCTCTCCGAATATAGTAATTACTATCTCCTAACTATAGAACGAAGTTATACGCCTTTAGCGGGAACTAGTTAATACTTAGGCCTCCTAATAATAAAATTAGGCGGTTAAGTACTAGGTTCTCGCGTAAATATAAGCGGCTTATAAAGTAGAATTATTAGCCCTTTATTCTCGTATAACTAGTAACCTAGCCTTTTACCCTTATATAAATAACCCTTTTAGCCTAGTATAAATTATACTAGATTCTACTCTTATTATATTAATTCTTATTTATTAATAAAAAACCTAGCTAAAATAGGATAATAAACTAGAATCTTTTTACTTTTTTATAAGCCGATTTATTTATTAATATAATATTAATAAGCCTTAGGGCTAGGCTAATATTATAGACTACCTTGGCTTTATCCTAGCGGGCGGGAGTAATAGTCTACTATAAAGCAGGGGAGCCCTTACCGCCCTCTGCCTTAACTATAGTCGTTTAGCCCCCTAGTAGGAGCTTTACTCGAGCCCCGGTAGCTAGATTCTACTCGATAACGCCTAGGCTCTTAGTAATAGTCTTTATCGTCTCGCCTAACCCCTCTAACTACTTAATTATAGCCTCTAGTACTATATTACTCTTCTCTACGGCTATAAGTAACTAAGGACCCCTAGTACGACCTCTAGCCATAATACGCCCCCTATTAACGTAATAGTAGAGCTTTAACTAGTTAGCGCCCTTCTAGAGTAACGTATTGGCCTCCTTTATACCTTTCGCCTAGCCGTACTCGCTAATAAATACGCCCTTAGCCTCCTTTCGCTTATACTATTCGCTATAGAGCTAGGTCGAGTCGTTAATTATTATTAGGGCTACCTCCTAGTAGACCGCGTTTACTTTAGTATAAGCGATATAAGCCTATACGACTATTACTACTTCCTCTTAGTACGTATCTAATATTATTAAGGTAATTACTTATAAAACTAATCCTAATAACCCTCGAATATCGTATAATAGTAGGGCCGAATTATACGTAATATATAGTTATTATAGGGTATCTTCCTTTTATTATTATACTCTGGATTATATACTATTCTAATATTTAGTTTACTACCTATAAGATTTATTACTACTATTATTATTATAAGTAAGGTTAATAATATTAATAGTTATTATTATTAAAAGGACCCTTATACTAAGGAGGGGTAATTATACCCCTCCTTCGGGATATAGGGCTATTTTACTAATTATCTACTATATACGTTTAGCTCCCCCTCCCTCTTCCCCCTCCTATTAACTCGTTCCCTCCTACCTCCCCTTTGCCTTTTTCCCTACTATTACTATAGCCTAGCGAGGCCGGGATATTCTCGCTATAGCTATACCTTATACGACTAACTTCTGCCTTACCCTAGGCTACTATACTATAAAAAGAGACTAGTTTTCCCCCGGGTTCTCCTAGTTTTTCTAGCCTATAACTAGTACGATAAATCCCTAGATACCTCCTAGGTCCCTAGAGTAAATTTTAATAATAATAATATTATAGACTAATTATAGCTTCGTATTCTTAATTACCTCCTAGATTCTAAAATATAGCGAATAATAGTATTCTAGTAAGTAAGAGGATTTAATAGGTAATATTATTTATAGGATTTTTTTAATTACTTATACTATACTTTTAGAATAGTCTAAAAAAAATATAAGGTATAGGATTACCTATATATATTAGTATATTATAATAATTAGAAATTTAGCGACTTTTTACCCGAATTTAAGGAAGTAATACTTATAATAACTAGTTCTAATAAGTAGAATAACTCGGCTAAGCTTACCTAGTTTATAAACTCCTTCTTACCCTTATTTTATAAACTTCTAATTATAGTTAATATACTAGAATTATATACTATTTTCGTCTATAAGCTCTAGGGCTTAGCTTAATCCTTCGAGTAAATATCCTATTTTATCCGGCTTATAAAAAAGGCGTTTACTCCGGGTCCTAGTATACTAGGATAATTCTTCGCTCTATCCCCTATAGCTCTAGCTATAAACGCTAATAAAAATATCTAGATAAATATTACCTAGACTAATAAAAGCTCTTCTAAAATCCTTAAATAGTATACTAAATAGGTCCCTAAGTCTATTATTAACTAGTATTAAACCTTTAGAATTTATATATATTATAGTATATTTTCTTACTTTATAGTATATTATCCTTATACTATAGTATACCCTTTTATATATTCGGTTATTAATAAACTATATATTATTTATACGGATATTATACCCTTCTTAGAGGGGGATAATAAGTCGGGAAAAGTTTAACCTTAGGGTATTATAATACCCTAGGGTTTTTAAATATACGGGAAGAATATTACCCCGATTACCTTACTCGCTAGTTATAGAGGGATTATTATACGGTAAAAGCCTACTATACTTCGAAAGCATTAATTACTCCTTATAAAATAGTAGTAGTATTAATCTACTAATTATTATTAGCTCCCTAGCCTTTTATTTAAACTAGATATTATTAATAAAGCTCTCCTCTTTTTTAGTATTAATCCCTAATACGTATAATATAATTAATCTTATAGTATACGTCTCTCTCGCCTATAGCCTCCGGTAGATCTTATACGGCTTTTATAGCCCCGGGCTCCTCGTTCTCGAAGTACCCCTCGTAGGCGGGTCGAAGGTATTTAATAGATATTACCGGGTAAATATAAGCGTATATAGGTAAATCAAGCTCTATAGCTAAGGGGTTAACTATTTATTTAATAATATATAAACCCTTATACTATTATAATTATTTCTTAAAGGGTTATTTAAGCGTATAATATCCTTTATAAAGCCTAAGGTAAACCTTCTACCTAATCTTTAGAAGAATTAGCTAGTATTTTATATTATACTATTATTTAGTATTTATTATAATAAGGTTTATTATAAAGTCCGCTTAATAATAAATAGCCTTTTATAAATACGAGATATTATCTACTAAGGTATTATTAGCGGATTCTATAGGTATATATAGCGGATACCCGAATAAATAAGTATAAGCTATTATTTTAATCCCTAAATTAGAAGCGGAATTTAGGTTTTATTATAAGGCGGGTATTAGTAACTTCTAATCGATTATTAGCTTTTTAATATATAATAAATAAAGGGTAGTCTTAATAATCTAATTATAGTATTCGGATAAACTATTAGCCTATAGATAATATACTATAGTTATAGTAATCTTAGTTCCGAATACCTCCTAGAGCTTATATTATACGTTCGAATTAAACTTATAATTATAATTACTAATAATAACTAATAGTATACCCTAGTCGTAAAGAAACAGCTGCCTACCTAGCGTTTACCCCTAATCTATAGTATTATACGTTAAATAGCCGGGAATTAATAATATTCTCTTACTAGAGAGGTATATAACTATTAAAAGGAAGTTAAACGTATTAAAGCCTTTAATAGCCTAGGGAGAATCTATAGAGTCTATCGGAGGAAGGTTAATAATAAAGTCTATTATAATACTCTTTATAGGAACTCTAGGGGCTTTAATCGGTATATAAATCCTAGTAGTAGGCTATTAGTCTATTTATCTAAAGTAGTAGGCTTTATAGGCGATAATATATTTCTTTACTCGTTTTATAATATCCCGGATTATATATACCTTAAAGTCCCTAAGTATATAAACCTTTTTAAAATAGTTCCGCTAATTATATACTATTATAATAATATTATTAGCCTTATAGTATAGGATATATAAATACTCGTACCCTATTAAGGTCTAATAATATAAAAGACTATCCTTTAGGAAAAAGGGAATTCCCTATTTTTTAGCCTTTACGATTTAGGGGGTATAAGAAAAAATTATTATATCCTTATAGCTTTATAGTATCTTAATAATCTTAAAAAAGTAGGTATTCGATTAATAGCCTATAGCGAATACCTTCTTAATAATAGGGTTTATAATAGCCTTAGAAACGATAAAGGTATAATCGAGTATTTAGTATTCGGGGTTTTAACGTTCGAGGAGAGCGTTAGTCTTAGGCGTAGATAGCCGGCTTAAGGTATTAGGGATAAAATTCTTTTCCCTAGGTAAATAATGGATTTATAGCTTATACTAAAAGAGGTAAATATTAATAATAATAAAATAATAATTAGCTTAATCGGTACTAGTAGTATTAAGGGTATATTTTTATAGATTTATTTTATTATAGAATAATCTATTAGGATAATTAAAAGGAGTATATTCGACTATACTATAACCCGTATCTTCTTAATTACCTAAACGAGGTAACCGACTTCGAGCTCGGAGGGTTTATAGGACTATTCGGTAGAGGTTAATTTACGAGAAAGAAAGTAAATAGGCTTTATAGATTTAACTAGAATAGGATCTCCTAGTTATTATTTATTATTACGAAGATAATAGAAAGTAGTAGTAAAGCCCCTTTATAAAGAACTATTAAGCTAATAAAATAAATTATACTCGGGATTTATATAATATAATATACGGTAGGAGGCGATATCCGCTTAAATAGCGCGGAAGGCGTCGAATTCCTATAGAGTCGGCTTAAATAATACGGAATAAGCGAAGGCTTTTCGTTTCTATAGCTCTCCTATAATTACCTTACCGATATTATATTTATAGTATAGAAAAGCGACCTTCTAGGCCTATAGGGGCGTAATAACCTAATTATAGTATAGAATTATAAATCTTAAAAAGCTAATTATACTAATATAGCTTTTAAAATCTTATAGAGTTATAAGGAACTAAAGTAAAGTAAATACTATAATCCTTTTGGTTAAAAAGCTTATACTAAGTCTATCGATATAATAACCGAGTAATTATATAGAAGGGTAGCTAATCTATAATTTCTTCGGATTTATTATAATATTAAAACTATCGAAAAGGCTAAAGGCAGTAGCTAAGTATTTCCGATAATCTTCTATAGTTTATAAGAATATTATAATATTATTAATAAAGGTATAATAAAACGAGTAGTAATAGTATAACTTATAGTCTATATACCTTTAGGCAAACGATAGGCTATTATAAAAGCCTATAGGTACTATAATAAATTTTTTAAGGCTATAATAACTTATAATCGTAAAGTATTCCTAATATTCCTTATAAACCCTAAACTAATAAAAAAACTATAAGGCGTTAATAATAGTAATAAAACGATTACCTCGGATAGTATATATAATATCCTCTTATAATAATAAAGGATAAGAGTCGGGAATTATAACCTTATTTATACTATATAGGTTTATAATAACGCGGCCTTTTAGCTACCTATTAACTATTCTCTAGATAATAAAAACCGGGGAAGTAAAAGGGGTTAGCCCTTTAACCTACTCTAATTAGCCCTAATAGTATAAACGATCGTATATTTTATCGATTAGATTATAATCCTTAATACCCTATAGGTAGGGCTATTATATAACCTTTTATTTATACTAATCTAGAGCGAATAGTACTAAGAGTTCTTCTCTAGGTTTAAAGTAAATATCTCCCGTATCCTCCTAAAAGTAATAATAGCGTTCGACTATACGTAGAAAATCTTATACTATAGAGGGGTTTTTATTATATATATAGTTCCTAAGGCTATTAAGGACCTCCGGTAGGTCTATAGGCTTTTATATAAGCGGGAGATTATATACGAGTTCTCTAATTAGGACTTCCTCGATAGGCGCGAATTCTATAGGGGTAATTATAGGCTCTTAACCTTAAGTATAAGTAAAAATAGTATTAAAAAGTAGTATTAATAATATATTAGAATATAGTATTAGAGGAGTCTCGACGATAAAGGCTTTAGTAGGCCTATTACTAGTAATAGCTTTATTCTAAAGGCTAAGAAGTATTAGATTAGTTTTAACTCCTAATATAATATTATTCCCTATTAAAAGTATAAGGCCCGATTATATATTATAAAAAAGGGCAAGCCCTACTACGATTAATTTAATAGTAAGGAAGCCCGAGTCTTTTTATTCTTCTAGGTAACCTAATCTAACCTTCTAATCGAGAATAAACGGCTTATCCGATTAACTATAAGTAATAACTACCTATAGAGTCTTCGAATCGATAATAGTATATAGAATACTAGGTAGAATACTATAAAAAGAGAAGGACCTTCTAAACGGAATTTCCTTCTATTTAACTAGGATTATAATTATACTATCTACTAGGATTATTACCTTCGTTTAATACTATACCTATTAGTTAGGCTTCGTAAATATACGTACGGGAGTAATAGATAATTACTAAGAAAGGGTCCTTTACTACTAGTTCTAATATTTATCTATAATAATCTAAAAAAGGATTCTTCGTAATCTAAATATAAGAACGCCCCCTTTTCCCTTCCTCGTATATCCCCCTTTCCTAACTCGATATTAAATCGAGTTAAACTCGGAATCTATTTAGTATTAAGTTAAATTCGACCTAAAGTTAATCGGATACTATTCTAACCTCCTATTATTATACTATCCTATTCCTCCCTTTATTTCCTTTATCTTATACTTATACCTATATCCTATATAATATATTCCTTATTCCTCCTAATACTACCCCTAAATAACTCCTATATTATCCCTATTATAGCTTATAACGAGTATAACTATAGTCTAGCTATAGTATAATCCTTAATTATAATAATATTATACTAATACTAGTAGTTCTTTCTTTTATAGATTAATCGTAATCTTTATTAGTCGTTTTTTTAATAATATATTCTTAAACCCGGATATCGAGTATATTTATATTTATTAGTCGTTCTAACGACTAGTTTAAAGAATCCTTAGTTATTATATCTATAGGGTTATTATTATTATATATTTATCGTATTTTATTTACCTTTTTATTCTCGTATAATTCCCGTATTAATATTATATTAATTATAAACCGTTTTTCTTTTATAATCCCTAATTTTACTAGGTACTTGTATAGCAAAAACGAGTTAGTATATATAATAGTTCGAATAAGGCTTAGCCTAAATTCGGCTCGAATTCGATTTAGAATTAAAATAAGAGAAATACTAATATTAAAACCTACTAATATACTATATATTTCTAAAGCTAGGATAAAGCGTATTACTCTCTTATATTTAGTTAAACTCTAATAGAGGAGGTTCCCTAAGAGTCGGAATATATCTTCTCCTCCTATTTCTTATCTAAGAATAATAATAAATCTAATCTAGGAAGAAAGATTTATATTATTAACGAAGGATTTATTTATAAAGATATATAAATTTATATCCTAGTACTAGACTAGGATATATTAAAAACCTTATTATTAATTTTCTTATTATTATCCGAATCGTTTATTTAATTTCTTATAGTCTTTTTATATTAAAACCTATATCTAGGCTATAATAAAGAGGTTATAGGCTATTTTAGGCTAATATATAAAGGTAATATAAGTACCCTAAGCTTATTATTCTAAGTACTATTAATAGAAGTCCGGCTTCTTATAGTTAATAGGTATAATTTATACTACTTAGCCTTTTTATTAAAGTTAAATCGAAGTTAATTCGACTTTAAAACGAGAATTATTAAAATCTATAATACTCCTAGGTCGAAGAATAGTCTTAGGCTTAGTCCGAAATCTAGCGGAAACTATCTCTTATTCCTCTAAATCGCTAAAGGCCTTAATTCTAAGGATAAGTATATTATCAGTCTATAGGCTAATAAGGCTAAACGTCTAAGGTCTAGAAGTGCCCTCCTAGTATAGTAGTTAAGTACCTGGAGAGTAGACGGCACCCTAATAAGCGGTATAGTCGGTTCGAATCCGGCGGAGGGTATAACGGGCTGAGTTTTTTTAACTCTTCCTATAACTAGCGCTACCCTTATAGCGCTTATAAATTACTTAGTCTAGTATAGTCGTATCGCGTTATAAGGGTGGCTCCTATCCTGGTTTTTCGACTTTATTTTAGTCTTTCTTCGGTACTTCTTTAGTTAAGGGTCGGTAAAAGGATCGGAATTAAAGAGTCGGTCGGTACGAGATGGAAGTAGTAACCCTATCTATAGTAGGCTACCCCGGGAGCCCGAGGCCCGGGGATAAGGTATTAATAATACGAATTCGGACCGGCTATTCCCTAAATACCTTCTTTTACGCTAATATAAGTATAATCGTATATAACGACTACCCTAAGAATACTTGTATAATAACCCCTCGGCGCCCTAAGTCTAAGTCCAACGATTAGCCTAATTAGTAGTAACTACGTATATAAGACGAATTCGGAATAGATAATTAGTAAATCCGACTTATTACTTTATAGATAGCTGCTATACCCTAGTATAATAGTATAATAAGGAGAAAGGGGTTTTCCCCTAGGCCCTGCCTAGTTTTTCCTCTTTATAATAAAGAAGATATTATATCCTAGAAACCTACCCTTAGGTCCCTAGAGTAAGAATTAATAATAATAATAAGGTCTAGAAGTCGAAAGGAGGAGGTATATATTAAATATAAATATACGTATCCGAAAACGGTCGAGGTAGTATTCTTAGTACGTCCTAAACTAATAGACTCTTACTTTTATAATCCTATATAAGGGCTTAATAACCCGAATAATCGTATCCGGGGGGTATTAGGATCTTATTTTAGTCGGAAGGGAGGTAATAATAGTATATTCGAGAGTTATATAAGCCTAGGGATACGCTTAGGTAATATCCCTTAGAGTAAGCTTAGAATTCGACTCGAGTTCGGCTAATATTAGCGCTAGAATTAAATATTAACTAATATATTAAATTATAGGGGATTATATTAGAATCGTATTTTTACTAGTATTATTATAATTAATAATAATTAATTTAGACTTTTTATAAGGGGTATTTATTATCTTCCTTTTTACTTCCCGGATTATACGTACCTAGAAGATTTATATACTAGTATATTTTATAGGGTTAAATTATTTAAAAAAAAAGACTCCCCTATTAACGAGGTTAATAATCTCCTAGTTATTAAATACCTCGAATAAACATCCTAGTATAATAATCTTACTTTTATTCTAGAGCCTAATTAAGAATACTATATTATCTTCCTCTTTTTAGGATATAAAAGCGATAACTTCCTATCGTTTTTAAAGGACTCGGACCTCGAATCTAACTTAAGGTCGTATTAAAGTCGGTTTAGAATAAATAGGGGATTAGTCCGAAATTAATAAGGTATTTTCGATATTTATAAGGAATAGGCGAATATAGGTTAATCGAAATCGGCGAGGCCTATTAGGGAGTTTAATTATAATATTATAATTATTAACCTAGAATAGGGTAAAGGGGCCTTATTAACCTAGCTTCTTATATTATACTTATACTTTACTTTATAGGGGTAAATAGAAATAATCGGTCGTATTTAGTCTATTTTAGGCTATTAAAGCCTTATAAACCTAGTAAGAAGTAGTATATTAGTAGCGGGCTATTATAGCTTTCTAAATAGCTTATACGCGTTTTATTATTAATAGCGTAGGAGGCGATTTAGGGGTAATTCTAGGGTATACTTTAAATATAAATAGGATTAGTACGAGTCTATCTAGTCTAGTTATATCGTTTACTACTTTAATAGCTATTTATAGGATTAATATCTAATCGAAGTCTTCTTAGAGTTCCTCCGAAATTATATCGAATACCTATTAAAATAGCGTATAGTATTACTCGACTTTTTTAATAGACTAATAGGCTTTTACCGGGACTTAGGTATATAAAATCCTAAAAAAGCCGGCTATTATTCGAAATTTAATTAAGTTAAAATTAATTCTTATATTATAGCGGATAAAATCTAAAGGCCTAAAATAATAATTAATCTAAATAAGCTATAAAATAGCCTAGGTATTTTTCGCCGAAAGAGAAAGTAGGAATCTTATAGCTTAGAATACTATTACTATATTAATAGTATAAAGAATAGGCTTATTATTAAGCTAGAGTATATTAATAATAATTTCGTAATTAAAGTCCTTATTATTTTTAATCCTAAATTTAAAGTAATATAATACTAAGCTATAGAATTAATAATACTTATAAACCTTTAATACTATCTCTAGGGCTTATATCGAGGTATTATATCCGGGTCGAGTTAGGAATTAATATAGTCTTACTATAGTAGGATATCTAAATCGCTAATAAATTTAATAGAGTTCGCTTTTTATTAGGTTCGAAGTTAAGGCGAAGTCCGGTTAAAATCTAAAAAAGAACTATAGGTATCCCTATTTACGTATAATAGGGATCTATCGGAAGCTATAAATAAGTTTATTAAAGGTATTATTAAAAAATACGCTTAGTCGATCTATATCTACTAGGTAAAGGAGAAAAGGGGTTTATATAAAAAGGATATAAAATATAATTCTCCTAATAGGGGTTATAACTATTATTAAGCTAAAAGACGAAATTATTTATATTCCTTTACTAAATTTAATAAAGGCTTAGCTTATAATTAAGGTATTAAGGAAAAGAGTTAGGATTATAAGTTAAAGAGCTATAAATTAATCGAGCTTAATAATAGAGACTATTATAATACTAGTATTAATTAAAATACCTTAAAAAATTAATTTAGAATATCGGTTAAAAAGTATAAATTATAATACTAGGATAAGTCGAATATTAATCTAAGAATCCGGGGTTTTATAAGAAATTAGGGTTATAAAAGACTATATATCGAAAAAGGGTTATAATAAGGTATTATATATATTCTACCGATCTAGGGTTAAAATCGAGTTAATATTTATAAGAAAAAGTATTAAGAGCGTATTAGTATTTACTAGGAGTTCTATTATAGTTAGGTTAACGCGTATAAGGTAATATATATACGCCGTATTATATAGGTTATCTATTATTTACTATCTATTAGGCGGGTTTAATTATACCTTATTATAATAGGAAAAGTCCTTAAGACCCTCGAAATCTATAATATAAGTATTAAAATCCGGGGTTAATCCTATAAATTTATAATACGTAATAAATAATCTTTTCGCTTATTTACGTTCTTCGTTTATATATTAGGTCGACTAGTAGCCCTATTTTCTATAAATAAAGTACTTCTTATCCTAGGATAATAATACCCGGGGATATAGGCGGGGTCGGGTCGAGTTCTAGTCGAACTTAGGTTAAAATTAGTTAGATTTTTAGTCGAAATTCTATTAGTATCTCCTATTAAGATAGAAGGCTTTATACTAATTATCCTAGAAGTACTAGGGGTAAGTCGTTTTATAAGCTATTATAATATTGAGTAAAGAACGGAGATCCGTTATTAAGGATTTAATATTAGTAGCTAGTCGAAATAAAGCGAATTCTAATTCTAGGATCCTATAGTAGGCGTTAATAAGAGTCGTTTAGAAAGAGGGGTTCTACTATATTCTTTATTAAGGGCTTATTAATAAAGATTAAGTTTATTAAATAACTTTTAAAGAATCTTATATAGTTTATTATCCGGATTCGTATTATAAATAGTTTAATACGTAGTTAAAGTCTAATCTATATAATAATAAGAATAATTTATATTAGTATTAAAATATCGTTTAATCTAAAAATAAACGTTTATAAAAGTATAATTCTAAGGAATATAGTTAATATAGTATTATTATACTTATCCTAAGAGAATCCGGGAAAATAATATATAGAAATTCGATAAGTAGATTTTAAGTAAATAATAAATATTTATTATTACTCTTACTTTATTATTAAGTAGGTTATAGGGTTCTCCGGAGTACGTTTTCGATTTATCCTAAACCTTCGTAAATTTTATAATTATATTAGTATTTACTAGGGTATTATTAAAGTATATAAGTAAAAGCTAATAGTATACGTTTATTAGTATCTTAGGTTTCCTACTAAATCGAGATTAGCTTTTATATAAAATAGGATTATTATTAATTCGAATTTAGTCTAGAGTCCTTTTATTTTTATTTTATATTTTATTTTATATTACCCGGAGAACTATATTATAGTATTAATATATATATAATATTAGTCTCCTTAATACCTAAATAATAATTATTTATACTTACTATTAGGGTAAAAGCTTTAGGGTATTTTTATCTTATTCGTTATTTAGGGTAGGATTAGTTTTCGGTTAATTTTAGTTCGAAGTTATACTAATATTAGGTCGTATCCTAGAAAGCTTAGGGGGAAGAATAAAAGGAGGTATATAAACCTCCGGCTTAAAGTAGGTAATATAGTACGACCGAAAAGGCTATATAGGTAATTCCTTAAGCTATAGAGCTATTTCGAAGAGTAGGTTAGGTTTTTCTATTATTAATCCTAGATAGATTCCTCTCCTACTTAGGATATTTCGGAGGAATCTCTTAAGGATAATTCTTATAAATTCCTATATAAGGGCTATTTATCCTTTAAAATACTCTTAAAACGAAATTAGTAGTTTATATCTAGTATTATACTTATTATTTTCTATATTTATTATAAATTTTATAATATAAAGTTCGATTAGGGCTTTATCCTATATTATTCCTAGGACTTCCTTATCCTATTTTAAAAGGTCGAGGTTATACTAGATTATCTTTAAAATAATCGTATTACTAAAGAGGGCTTTAGCTTAATTATTTCCTAATTAAGCTATTATCCTTATTTATTCTAAAAGTAGGCTATATTTTACTAAATTCGAATTATCTCCTAATCGAAATCGAAAAGGTATTAAGTCTTATTCTTTTTAAAAAACCTGAAAGTAATTAACTATATAGAATCCGGGTTTTTATTTACTAATTATAATTTCCTTCTTTATACTAAGTAAAAGAATCTATTATCCGAATCGATTTTCCTTCCTTATTAATCTATAATTACCTAAATTAACTACTAATTAGTATTAATTAGGCTTTATAAATATACGTATAAGAGTAATAAATAATTACTAAGAAAGGGTCCTTTATTACTAATTCTAATATTTATCTATAATAATCTAAGAAAGGATTCTTTATAATCTAAATATAAAAACGCCCTCTTTTCCCTTCCTTATATATCCCCCTTTCGTAACTCGATATTAGATCGAGCTAAACTCGGAATCTATCCGGTATTAAGTTAAATTCGACCTAAAGTCGATCGAATACTATTCTAACCTCCTATTATTATATTATTCTATTCTTCCCTTTATTTCCTCTATCTTATACTTATACCTACGTCCTGCGTAATATATCCCCTATTCCTCCTAATACTACCCCTAAATAACTCCTACGTTATCCCTATTATAGCTTATAACGAGTATAGCTATAGTCCGGCTATAGCATAGTCCTTAATTACGATAACGTTATACTAATAATACCTTCCTTATAATATCGACCTAAGGTTTATCTATAGAGAATAGGATTTTAAAGTCGGCTAGAGTACTAAAACGAATTATTATAATCCTATAGTTAATATTCCCTTAATAAGGTTAGAGGAAGGTATTACCTAGTAAGGCTCTAGCGTTTAGATTATTAATAATCTATCCTAAAACGGTAAACTTAGAGAATCCTATAAACGATTTATCTAATTTAAATCCGCGGAATAGGAAGGAAAAAGTAGCCTAAGTCGTATAAATAAGAGGCTTTCCTAAGATTCCTCTAATTAGTATAGGCTTTTTTTCCTTAATCTTATATTCGAAGTTTTAAATAAATTTATAGTCGATAAGCGGATTCCTATAGCCTATATTAGGATAAACTTTAAAACTAGGTTTATTAAGTATAGCCTATACTTTAATACGGAGGTACGAGTATAAATTAATTCTTTACGTATTAGTCCTAGCCTTTATTATCTTAAGAATATAAATTACCTTTAAGTCGGTAGTCTCTAGGGCTTTTACCTTAGCCTACTTCTAATATATAAGCTAGCCTACTTTAGTAAAGTTCTAAAGGTACTTATATAAGCTATTTCCTAATAAGAACTTATAATAATAATAAGTATTACTATTTTCTATACCCTATTTATCTATTTTCTATATTCCCTTCTAAATTAGGATACTAATATCCCTACTAGGTTAGGTAACCCCGCGCTAGCCTACGCTACCTATCTACGGTATAAAGTTATAAAGACCTTAGAAGTTACTCGTAGTCCTAGAAGTACCTAATTTTAACCCTATATACGGCTAGCGCTACCTTATATAGAGGGATTACGGCCGGCGCTACCTATATAGAGGGATTAGGCCGGCGCTACCTATAGAGAGTAATTACGGCCGGCGCTGCCCGCAGAGAGTAATCACGGCCGGCGCTGCCCGCAGAGAGTAATTACGGCCGGCGTTACCCGTAGAGAGTAATCCTACCGGGCGCTACGGCTTTAATTAAGGAGAATTAAAGAGATAGAGAGGTACTATAGTACTACGAGTAGCTTTTTAATCCGCTATACCTTTATACTAAAGATAGGTAGCGTAGGCTAGTACGGGGTTATCTACCCGGTTAAGTAGCTAGTACCCTTAATTTAGAAGGGGATATAGAAAATAGATAAATAGGGTATAGAAAATAATAATACTTATAATAATAAGAGTACTTATAGGCCTTAGAACTATACTTAGTTTCCTAATTAATTCTTTTTAGGCTAATATAATCTTTTATAATAATATACTTATTTAGTATAATAGTAATAAAGAATTATCGACTATATTTACTATATTAATAAGCTCCTTAAGGGTAACCTTCTTATACTTTAACTAGAAAGGCGAATCCTATATCTTCCTTAATAATATCCTCCTCGGAAGAGGCGGATAATATAGATAATAACTTATCCTTACCTTCGTATATACTAGATTCGTTAACCTAGTACTTATTCTCGAAGTATACTTTCTTCTTTTTCTTTTCTTTAATACGGTTAATATAGCTATAGTAATAGGAATTATTATTATAACGCTAGGAATTATCGCGGTTATATATATTTTAATTCCTATAATTATAATAGTCTCTTTAATTATTACTATAGTAATATCCTTAATCGTTATTATAATAATATCCTTAATCGTTATTATATTTTTCCTCGTATTTCTCCCCTCCCCCGAAAAGGGTTATTAGTTCTTATAATTACTATCGGATTTATAGTTATTTTATAAGGACTTAGCGGTAAGTATTTTATTAAACTTAAAATACTATTTAAGGTATTTATTAATATATTCTTTATAGGACTCGATATCTTGGATTTAGTAAATTAAGATTATACGATTCTTCGGAGGCTTAAGTTCCTTAGTAATCTTAATAATAATAAAAGGAAAAATAATCTTAAGGATTACTTTATTAATTATAATATAAAACTACTAGGCGAGAGAAACCTTGTACTATAGCTAGTAAGTTAAAAATATTATTTTATTAACCTATATATTAATAGTATATTTTATACTATAAAGTTCTTATTAAACTTATATAATTAGGTAGTAGAATTACTTTTAAAAACGCCTTATAAAGTAGTATAGAGTACTAAAGGTAAGCTTTTAGTATTATTTAAAGTTTAGCTTAGCTATATACTATATAAGTATAGTACTTATAAAAAACGAAAGGTAAAACGGGTAAAGAGTATAAGTATTATTTAATTTATAAATATAAAAGTATTTATAAAAGAGGTTAACGTTTATAAAGGTAATCTTCTTATCCTTATTAATAATAATACTTATCCTATTAGGGTTTAAGAAATCCGGGTAAAAGGTACTAATATTATCTTTTTTAAGCCTTTTACTAATAGCTTTTTCGGAGGCTTTATTAATAGTTAAGTCCGCTAAAAAGTCTAATTAATAATATTTAGGCTCTATAAAGTCTAACTTAGATTTAGAGTCGGAGTTATTAAGAGGTATAGACTATTAATAGCGTCTCCCCTATAGTATTCGTTAGGAAATAATAGCTTTTATAATAAAATAAGCGGGTCCCTTATTAATAATAATATACTTTTTAATAAAGGGCTATACTAAAGGGTACTAGAATAGGGTTTAAAAAGGTTTATAATCTATAAGAAGGATTTTTTCGGAATTACTCTAATTATACGGAATTATAATTATACTTAAGATATTATCTAGCTTATAGACTTTTATATACGAATACTTAATTATTCGAGATTAAATTATAGGTATTATATTTAAATAATCCTTTTTATAGTTTTAATATAGAGTATATTAATATAAGAGCCAGGATATATAACCTTTAGCCGGTAAATATTATAATAATAAGAGTTTATTCGGATTAAATTATATATTTTAAAAATATTTAGGACTTTTATAATAGGTTAATTATTAAGTATTTTATAGAATTATAAGTACTAGTAAATAATAAAACGAAATTTAGGGTTATTCTAAAAGTATTCGTATATATACTCGAATTCTATAGTATTAATATTATTAAAGGTAAATCTAGACTTTTAACGAGAACCTAATACTTTTCCTATAGGCTCCGGTAATATAATTCTAACTAGGGCTCCTTTATTTTTAGCGTTATCTTTTACCCTTTTATAGTATATAAGCTAGGCTCCCCTATACGAGTACTAGGCTTACTTATATAAAAGCTAGTATAGGAAGTAGGTTCCTCTTTATCCTATATAGGTCCTTTCCCCTTTTCTATAGAGGCGGAGGTATCCTTAGCTATAATATATCTTATTTTAATAAGGCTTATTATTTTACCGAGTCTCCTTAATTAATCTATTATACCTATAAAACCTAAGATATTATTTAGGTTCTTTATAAATTAAATAGGTAGGGAATATAATAAATAGTTTATAGAGTTGTAAAAGTCCTACGGGTCTTAAGAGGATATAATACTATTATTAAAGGGGGTCGTAAAATTTATTATATATAGTTTTATAAGGATTAGCTTATAGGCTTATCCGATTATAAGGACTAGTATAAGACTTATCTAATTATAAGAATTAGTAAAAAGCCTATTTAATTATCCGATTAAAATAATCGTAAAGTTATTATTATAAACAAAGTAGAATTACTATTATATAGTATATTTAGGGCTAGATTAAGAGAATATAAGAGTAATAATTCTCCTCTATACTCTATATACGGAGAGCATGCCCTAATAGGCGGCTATAAGCCCTATATTATTATTAAAACTTACGCTAGGGACCTATAAGGTATCTAGGAAATAAGTAAATAGTCTATAGGGTAGAAAAACCAGAGGACCTAGGGGAAAACCACCCTCTCTACGAATAAATTCGGCTAGGATATAGCTAGGATTTAGCAAAGTAAAGGAAAGGGGCTATAGTAGGGCGTTTATCTACCCTATAGGCTATAGTATTAATCCGCGTAAGGCGCCCTAGCGATAAGAATCTATTATATATTACTCCCTGCGTTATAGTAGGTTATTATAGATTAATAGTCGGCGCCCTACTTTTAGTAGGGGGATTTAACCCTATTCTTATCCTTAATACTCCTTTTAACTAAAATATTAGTATTAATAATACCTACCTATAGAATACCTCTACGAGTTATAAGCTATAGACTCGAGTATATCGAACCCTACGATAAGTATATATCTCGTATAGTCGGTAAGAATATAGTATCGTATATTAGCTATTAGGATTAGTCTAGTAAGTATACTAAACCTAATATTTATTAACCGCTAATCTACTATAAATATAACCGCCTAAGCTTATATAGCCTATACTATAGGATTTAGGTATTAATATAGCCGGCTTAGGGGGGCGCTTTATTAGCTCCCTCGTATATTAGAATAGGAATAAAGCCGGTTCGTATATATTTAAGTAGTATTTTCGTATCGTATAATCTTCGTTATTATATAGGGTTATTCCTAGCTAGGGTAACCCCTAACCTACTTATTATAAAGTTACTTAGTAAGGTTAAACTAATAAAGGCTAGTATATTAGAGTATTTACCTTATAATCGTAATAGCTTCCTTCGGTATTAATAGTTATTATTATATTTTTTAGTTAGAGGTTAATACCTATAGGAGTTTTAACCTAGTACTCGAGTAATTATAATACTTAAGGAGTATATAAAAAATATCCTCTAGCGCTATACTATAAGAGTATAAGGGTATTATAATATCTAGTACTTATTAACGAAAAGAAAGTTATATAGCCTAATCTTCCCTATCCTTATCTATATAATTATAGTATTAATATACTTTAGAATATACTCGTACCTCCTTATAATATCCTTAAGGTAGAAGGTTAATACTAGGTTTATTATAAAGAATTTATACCTCCTACTCTACTCCCTTTATTATTATAGTAAAGTCTTTATCCTTTCCTATCTTCGTTTTTATTTATCCTTAATAAGTTATAATAATAGGGTAAGGTTATCGGGGAAATTTAGCTCGGGTACGCTATTAACCTAGCTATATACTCGTTTATAAAGCTCTTAAAAAGGCTACTAGCTAGTTAATCGTTTAAAAAGCTATAAGCTAAGAACCGTATAAGATATCTAAAAACTCCCCTTAAAATAGTCTTAATCTTATTAAGTATCCCCTACTTTTATAGCTATTATACTATTCGGACTATTCTCTAATTTAAGTAGATATCGATTAAGGGAATTATTACCTTAGTTTTAAAATAGTAAATAGGTATAGCTTAAAAAGCTTTTAAGACTATATAAAGGTACTAAGACTATACTTTACCTAACTCTTTTATTACTCTTCTTAGTATACTATTTTATACTATTATATTATAAAAAGTAACTATTATATATATAATTAAAGACTAGATTATTTTTATATAAAGTTTATAGGCTTAGAGGAGGGAATAACCCTTTATAAATACTACTAGTAATATAAGTATAAGATTCTACTATAGGAGTTTTTTCTATACTTCCTTAATATATACTTTTTACTATAGTTTATAATATAGCTAAACCCCTAGGAGTCGGGCTTTTATTACTAGGTATATAATATAATCCCCTAAGCGTATAATATTACTAGGTAGTTTTCTACGCTTTATAAAGTAAATAAGCTTATTCTTCTTTAGGCTAAACTCTATACTATACTCTTCCGCCTATTACTTATATATAGACTAAGCTATTTAGAATCGCCTTATAATTATCTTCGTATTAGGTCTAGTATAAAGGAGGTTAGTATTATTTATAAACCTAATAATAATTACCCTATTATCCTTCTATAATCGTTAATATAGGGGTATAATATATAGGAGAAAAAGGATAATTAAGAGTAATAAGCCTTATAATACTCCTACTTAAATATTAAACTTATCTAAAGTATATTTATTAAACTATAATTGAGTTAATCTATTAATAAGGTAATTACGTAAGAAGTTAAGGAGCTAGCCTAGGTAATTAAGACGCTTTATCTTTATTAAAAGCTTTTTATACTATATAGTATTAAAGGCCCCCTTAATATTAAGCTAAAGGAAGGAAATAACCCCTTTTTAGGCCTAGATAGCCTAAATAAGCTCTAAAACTATTATAATTATTAATTCTATTAAGCGATTCTTCTTATTACCTATTTATTTATCCAGGAGAAATCCTTATACCTCCGCCGCTTTAGTAATACGCTAGCCTATAATCCTCTTTAATAACTTACCTATATAATAGAATAATAATATTAGCCTCTATTTACTAGCCTTTTTATAGTCTTCTAGCTTTTTCCTAGTCTTTCGTAGGATTATAACTATAGTTACCTTAAATCGCTTTAGGAAGTAGTAATATATAGTATAAGCCTAGAAGATTTTAGCTAAGTTATAGAATAGAACTTTATTATATATTTTAAGGAACCTAGTTAGTATATTATTATACCTAGTAGTTTTCTAAGGCGGTATATAACGTATTATAGTATAGATATCCTTAGTTATTATCCTATAAGAAACCTTAAAGCGCTTTTACTATACTTTTATCTAGCTATTTATTATATACCTTACCCCTAGAAAGAATCTATTAATAAGTATACGCGCTTTCCCTTTAAAATCGGGGTACTATTACCCCTACGTATCTTAAAGGGGGGGAATATAAATAGTTTCCTATAGTAGCCTATTCTAAAGCCTTATTTATTTTTTTACCTTTTAAAGGGTATAATTACTATTCTTCGTACTTATTAATTTAAGAAAGTTCCTTTAGTAAGCCTTTTTCGCCTTCTATATAATACTCTTTTACTCTTTAATAGTCTTCTATAAGTATTCCTAGTTATAATCTATACGTAATAACCTATACTCTTGCCTTATTCTTTTAGTATTCCTTATAGTTATTATAATTCTAGGTATAAACTATTATACTCCCCTATTATACTAGGGTATAATATATAGGACTACCTTCCGAATAACCTCTTATAACTCCTTATAAAGCTTTTAAAGGATAGTCTCGATTTAGGCTAAATCTATAAGTAGTAGTATAATACGCGTAATATACGCTCGGGACTCGCGGTATACTATCGACGGATCCGCCTACTTTTATTATAATCGAGGCTCTATTTAGTTACCTTGCTTTTATTATAATAGATTATAGTCTATAGTATATAGTTAAATCCTATAAGTTCTATATTAAGTCTAGAGTACCGAGTATTAATATTACTAATAGCCTATATAAGGTTAATAGTATTATCCTTCTAACTATAGAAGAATCTCGTATATTCTTTAATAGGTATAAGTAAGTATAACTATAGTCGTTAAAACTATTATAAGGCCTAATCGGTATTATTACTTATTCTTTCGTATATATCCTATAATAAATAGTAGAGATTAAAGTCTTTTATAATAATACGCTATTATACCTAGTTAAGCCTAGTTAGAATTTATAATAATCCTCGTCGAATATTATCTAATAGCGAGTAAAAGGAGACTACCTATAGCCTATTATTAAATTTAACCCCTACTTAGTCTTCTCCTCCTATTAGTTATTATAATTCGACTATATATTACCTATAGATATATATAATAGCTCGCCTTTTATAATAAATAACTTAATATAGTACTATACTAACTATTAGAGGGTCCTTACCTATCCTAGAAAACTCTTATACTATTATTATATTATACCCTACTTTATTATATAATACTAAATATACTAGTTCTTATCTTTTATTAGTATTCTAATAAAGGACCTTTAATTATATAGAGTATTAGCGGGTATTATAGCCTTATTAGTATTTATATTCTATTATTAAAATATAGTAGATCTCGTTTATATTCGACTTAGTACTAGGGTTAAAGGGTCTTATAGTATATTATTAATCTACCTAGCCTAGGTTAAGGTCTCCTAGTTTTTAATAATTATTTAGTTTTTCGTATATTAGAGTATATTAGAATTAAGTAAGGATATATTCTATTCTCGCCTAATAAAGCGCCTTATTACCTCTAGGGTATTACCCCTAATAAGCGTTTTCTAGGCTAGCTTTACTATAGATCCGGTTCTTAATAGCCGACCCTTCTTCCTCCCTACTATAAGTATAGGAGTCTCTACCGACTATTATATAGTATTCTAGCTAGACTTAAGCGTATTATCTATCGGGAGAAGTATTATTTATAATCTTAGTTCTATAAATCTTATTAATCGTTTTTTATAATTAGCCTTCGTTTTCTCTTATTATTAAATCGCTATTAGATAAGTCTATACTTATACTAGGTAATTACTATTATAAAAAACGTAAGTATACGGGTTATTATCTTTTCTAGCCTTATAATTACTTTTATTCTAATATTCTATTATACTATATTTATTATATAACTTATTAAAAGTATACTATTTTATTATATATCCGTATTAATAATAATTATAATACTAATAAGATTATACTAAATCTTTATAGGGCTTATATCGATAGATTTATACGTTAATTATAGCCCTAAGGTTATATAGTTTATTAGTATTCGATATAAACTTAAAGCTAAATAGTACGGTTATCGTTAAAACTCCTTCCCTAGGCTTAATAGCCCTTATTTTAGAAATATAAACCCTATTAGCAGCTTCGATATCCTAAATAAAGTTATCCCTCTCCTAAGTTATTATTTAAACGGGGATACCCTTAGCGATAATTATATATACCCTCTAGGCTATTAGTATAGCCTCCTTAAAAATAGTCTATACCTAGCCTTAATCCTATAGGAGTTCGATAACCTTCTTATTAAAAGTAATTATAATATTACTATTTAGGAGCTTCCTTATTACTAGGTAGGATATAGACTAGAATACTATATTAATTACCTAGACTATATCCTTAGGGCTTTTATTATCGATATCTATAGTTAATCTATTAGTATATATAATAATTTCTCGTTTATATTTTAAAGGGATTCTTTTCTTAATTATTAATCTATTAGATATTATACTCTTAGTAATAACCTATACTTATATATACTTTATAGGCGGGGAACTATTATTCGTAAATATCCTTAAACTATTTTTAACTATTTTCTAAATCGTATTTCTTATATCCTAATATAGGTAATTATTAGCTTACTAGTATCCTTTTTTAAACTAATCCTAGCTAAATCTAATTACTATAGCCTATATAGCCCGGAAGCTATCTCGGGGGATAAGCCCTATAATCTTCTTATAAATAATATAGTAATTAAGTATATATAGAATCTCTAGTAGATTCTATTCTAGTATAGTAGTTCTTTTATAATTATCCTATCCGGTTAAAGTATATAGTATATATCGCGTTTTATTATTATTTAATTATAATACGTATCCTCTGCCCCTATTACTACTTCTACCTTTACTATAGCCTAATCCGCTATACGCCTAGCCTAGAGGTACTATAGCTAGGGTAATTCGATACCGCCGAGTCGATTCCTACTAATATCCTACCTTAATTTATTGTAATTACGCTAATACTAGGCGTAGTTATTGTTTTTATAAGCCCTATAACTAAGGGCGATTATATTATATAATCCTTCCCTTCCTAATACCTTTATACGTTTATACGTAAATTCTCCTATAGCCTCCGTATATTCTAATAAATATATATTATTAATAAAGCTATATTTAGGTATATTATAGCGGATAATCTTCTATTTCCTTTAATACTTACCGAATACCTATTTAATTATTGTTTAAAGTCTAGTATATCGAAGGTTAAATAATTCTCGAGTTATCTCCGGCTTTTTATTTACCTTAGCCTAATCGCTTAGGTAATATCTAATCTAAGAGAATAGGATAATAATCCCTTTATACGATTTAAAACTAGTATTAGCTAGGAAAAAACGCTTATTTAGAATTTTAAGGCTTTTTATAAGTATAATACGTAATAAAGGCGAATTATAAATAAATCCTTTAATACTAGTAAAAATATAAAAAAAAGGCTATTAAGAGTTATTATAATAAGTATATTTAATAAATAATATCCTATATCTATAGGAGAAAAAACAATAACTATGCCTAGTATTAGTATAATTACGATGAATTAAAGTAGGATATTAGTAGGAATCGACTCGGTAGTATTAAATTACCCTAACTATAGTATCTTTAGGCTAGGCGTATAGTAGATTAGGCTATAATAAAGGTAAAAGCGGTAATAGGGGTAGAGGATACGTATTACGACTAAATAATAATAAGATATAATATATACTATATATTTTAACCGGAAAAGATAATTATAAAAGAACTATTATACTAGAATAGAATCTATTAAAGATTTTATATATACTTAATTATTATACTATTTGCGAGAAGATTATAAGGCTTATCCCCTAAAATAGCTTTTAGGCTATATAGGCTATAATAGTTAGATTCGGCTAGGACTAGTTTAAAAAAGGATACTAGTAAGCTAATAATTACCTATATTAGGATATAAAAAATACGATTTAAAAAGCGGTTAAAAATAGTTTAAGGATATTTATAAATAATAGTTCCCCGCCTATAGAGCGTATATAAGTATAGGTCGTTATTAAGAGTATAATATCTAATAGACTAATAGTTAAAAAGAAAATCCCTTTAAAATATAAACGAGAAATTATTATATATACTAATAGATTAGTTATAAATATCGTTAATAAAAGCCCTAAGGATATAGTCTAAGTAATTAATATAATACTCTAGTTTATATTCTACTTAATAATAAGGAAACTCCTAAATAATAATATTACGATTACTTTTAATAAGAAGATTACTAAACTCCTATAGGATTAAGGCTAGGTATAAACTATTTTTAGGGAGGCTATACTAATAGCCTAGAGGGTATATATAATTATCGCTAAGGGTATCCTTATTTAAACGACGACTTAGGAAAAGGATAACTTTATTTAGAATATCGAAACCGCTAATAGGGTTTATATTTCTAAAGTAAGGGCTATTAGGCTTAGGGAGGGAGTTTTAATAATAATCGTATTATTTAGCTTTAAGTTTATATTAAACGCTAATAAACTATATAACCTTAGGGCTATAATTAACGTATAAATCTATTAATATAAGCCCTACGAAGATTTAGTATAATCTTATTAGTATTATAATTATTATTAATACGGATATATAATAAAATAGTATACCTTTAATAAGTTATATAATAAATAAAGTATAATAAAATATTAAAACGAAAGTAATTATAAGGCTAGAAAAAATAATAACCCGTATACTTATATTTTTTATAATAATAATTACCTAGTATAAATATAAACTTATCTAATAATAATTTAATAGTAATAAAAAGCGAAGGCTAACTATAAGAAATAATTAATAAGATTTATAGAATTAAGATTATAAATAATACTCCTTTTAATAAATAATACGCTTAAGTCTAGCTAGAATACTATATAATAATTAATAAAGACTCTTATACCTATAGTAAGGAGGAAGAAGGGTTAATTACTAAGAATAGGATCTATAGTAAAACTAGTATAAAAAACGCTTATTAGGGGTAATACCCTAGAGATAATACGGCGCTTTATTAGGCGAGAATAGAGTATATCCTTACCCGATTCTAATATACTCTAATATACGAGGAACTAGATAATTATTAAGAACTAAGAAACCCTAACCTAGGCTAAGTAGATTAATAACGTATTATAAAACCCTTTAACCCTAGTACTAAGTCGAATATAAACGAGATCTATTATACTTTAATAATAGAATATAAATACTAATAAGGCTATAATACCCGCTAGTACTCTATATAATTAAAAATCCTTTATTAGAATACTAATAAAAAATAGGAATTAGTATATTTAGTATTATATAATAAGGTAGGGTATAATATAATAATAGTATAAGAGTTTTCTAGGATAAGTAGGGACCTTTTAATAGTTAGTATAATACTATATTAAGTTATCTATTATAATAGGCGAACTACTATATATATTTATAGGTAATATATAATCGAATTATAATAGTTAATAGGAGGAGACGATTAGGCAGGGGTTAAATTTAATAATAGGCTATAGGTAGTCTCCTTTTATTTACTACTAGGTAATATTTAATAAGGACTATTATAAATTCTAACTAGGCTTAACTAAGTATAATAGTATATTATTATAGGAGACTTTAATCTTTATTATCCGCTATAGGATACGTATAAAAGAATAAGCGATAATACTAATTAGGCCTTAAAATAATTTTAGCGATTATAATTATATTTACTTATACTTATTAGAAAATATACGAGATTCTTCTATAGTTAAAGGGATAATACTATTAACCTCGTATAGGCTATTAATAATATCGATACTTAGTATTCTAGACCTAATATAAAACTTATAGGATTTAATTATATACTATAGACTATAATCTATTATAATAAAAAAAGGGTAATTAATATAAAGCCTTAATTAATTAATCTATAGGATAAAAAAAAAGCTTTTTTCGATAAACGCGCCTAACTTCTAGTACGACTAAGGATAACTTATAATAGGATAATATCGGTATTGTCTTTAGTACCCCCGATTACCCTAAGGGCTATAGTAACCCCTACGCGGGGTTATAATAGCGGGGATTACGGCCGAGGATAGCTTCGCCTACTCCCGGCGCGCTCCTAGCCTATACGATACGATAGCCTAATATCTTCGATTTACTACCCCGAACCTACTAATAGTACCGACCGAAATAAAATAAAGCCCCTATATACTCTAATTAATCTAGATAAAAAGACTATATATAATATACTTATAGGATTAGTCCTATTCTCTTCTTTATAATACGTTTAGGCTATAATAGCCGAGTTCGGGAATAAGAAATTCTATACTAAAGCTAACCTAATAATAATATAGCTTTATAATAATATTTATACTATTATTAAACGAACTATTAAAGACTACCTCCTAAATTAAGGCCTAAATAATAATAAAAATAACCCTTAATCCTAAGTATAAGTAATTAATAATTAGCCTAACCCTATACCTTTAATAATAGAAAAGACTATCCTATCGAAATATAAAAGAAAAGTTATTATATATATCGAGAACCCTACTAATAATATTATTAATAGGACTTACTATAATATAGTCTAAGCTATTAACTAAATCCTTTATACTTCCTCCTATATTATTATACGTAGGCTTCCTAGCGGCGATATTATAATTATATTTAATTAACGTACTATTAACTTCGTTAATAACCTAGAATAGGTTCTAAAGGTATTTAAAGACTCTACCCTAATCGTATAATACTTATACTCGATTATCGCTAAGGGTATCCCCCTTTATATTATTATCCGAGATTATAATAACTTTATTAAAAAAATTAAAAATATTAATAGGGTTAAGGTTTCCCGAGTATACGCCTTAAAGACTCGCCTAGGAGTACCTAAAATAGTAGTTATTATAAGCCTTATATCGATAATAAATACGAACCGACTTTATAATCTTAGCTTAATTATCGATACCTAGTTATTCGTTTATAAACCCTATAAAAATACTATTCGACTAAAATAATACTATAATTACTATAAGTTCGGCTATATCTTATAATCCTACTTTATACCGAAACTTTATAATAAGTATAGAGTTATAGTATATAAGAATAAAAACGATTATAGGGTAGGATATAATAGGGTTAAATTCTACTATATTTTTTACTAAGGAGACTACCTAGTATAATTATACTCCTATCCGGTTATTATTAAAAGATAGGAAAGAGCTATAATAAACTATAACTATAGACTTACTAGATTCGCTAAACCCTATCGATAAACCTCCCTTATTCCTATAAGACTATTAATCGTTATCCTATAACCTTTATTATAGCTTATACTTCCTACTAATAACCCTCCCTTAAATATACCTCGATAAGCCTACTCCTTATAAGCGACTATAGCCCGACCCTAGTATAAAGCCCTAGTATTCGGAAAAACCCCTAAGGTAATACGATATTTTCTTAAAAGAGTATATAATACCTCCCTCCCTATTATACCTAGCCCTATACTAATAAGAATAAATAAAAATAATAATAAAGTACCCCTAGACCCTATCCCCTTTACCCCCGAGGAAAGATAAAGTAATCGAGATAATACTTCCCTAATATTTAATAGAATATAGCTAATTATTATCCTAATATCCCTATTTACTATTAAAACCTCTTCTATATTAGCTTCCTTATATAATTAAAGGCCCTTTTATAAAATATTAATAAGTAATATAAGCTAGTATAGTTCGTATTCTATAATATATAGGCCTATAATATTATATCCCTTTAAGAAATTATTATACGCCCTAGAGCTATACCCCCCCTCCTAAGTATAGTCTTATACCGACTTATTTATAATAGTAATTAAATTATACTATATATTTATAAGAAATACCTACTTTTCTCGTAAATAATTAAAGTAGGAGAAGACTAGTCCTTTATTTCTTTTATTAATAGCCCTTAATTCCTTATTATTTATTTACCCCCCGATAGCTTTATTATAATAACCGATTATATTCTTTTTATAATAAACCTATACTTATAATAAATCCTTCTAGGAGACTTTAATACGTATTACTTAGTATAGGATACTTATAAAAGAACTAGCCTATATTTTAACCGATTTTTTTAATTTATTACCCGACTCTAGCTTACCCTTTTTACCCTATACGGCGAATATATAAAACTCTTTTACGGTTATAAAAATAGTATTCTCGACCTTATTTAAGTATCCCCGAATATTCCTATTACTTTCTCTAGCCCTAACCTCGACTTAGTTAACTCTAATTATATCCCCTAGATAATTACCTATAGATTACCTAATTAAACCGATTCTCTAGACCTAAGACTATAGTAAAGGTAAGCGGATTAAGATAGTATTTTTAGGGAAGCCTAGGCTAGAATACGCTTTATTCCTAACTCCCTTCTTACCCTAACCGATATCGATTTTACGTTTAATAGGCTTTATAATAACCTTTAAAACGTTATTAAGTATACTATCCTATTTACGATCCTAAAATACGGTTAGGGTAGGTAATAGTTTACCCCGATTATAATAATAATAATATAAAACGCTAAAAAAGCTTAATATAAGTATAAATAGGATAGAATATAAGTATATTAGGAAGACTTATAAGTAATAATATAATATTAGAAAATAGAAGTCTAGAGTACTAAATAAGCCTATTAAAAATCCTTCCTCGAGAAAATAGACTCCTCCCCTAATAAATTATAGGCTATTAAATAATAAGTAAGAATATATAATAAACTTACTCTAAACCCTATTTATCTTCCTCCTTTATTTTAGCCTAATAATAGCCTAGTTATTATATTCGAGGAAAAGGCTATAATTCTTAATTACTACTTTTTCCTCCTATACCTTAACCTCCTTCCCTTAAGATATTACCTCCTTAAACCTCGATTCTACCTTCTACGAAAGATTATTATATTAAATATTAAGACTACCCTCGGAAGAATACTATTTTAAAAGACTATTAGTATTAATACTATCCTAGCGGGGTTCCTAAAAATATACTCCTCCGCCTTTATATCCCCCCTCGTAATAATCTTTTAGGTATATATTAATATTAGCTATTTCCCTCGCCGCCTATATTCTACGATTATTATTATCCTACGTAAGCCTAGTAAAAGACCTAATATATACTAATAAACTAGCGGATATAAGCTAATCTTACTCCTTTATTATTTAGGGAAGGTCCTTAAATTAATTATTAGATAAATTATTTCTTCTACCGCTAAAATATATAGCCTATTCCTAAATAAATAAATAGGTAATTATAAATATAAATCTACTAAAATAGCTATCCTTATAATTATAAAGCTTATTTATACTATTTAGGCTAGGAAAGGGGTAGTCTCCTTTTTTTAGTTTAATATTAAAAGAGCCTTCGATATTATTTAATACTCTAAGCTCCTAAATAAGCTCGATTACTTCGACTACCCCTATTAGATTATTAGCTTCCTATATAACTACCTTTTTAACTATACTTTTAGACTTTACTTTAATAGTAGGACCTTAGACCTAGTTTTAATCCCTATAGGAGTCCCCTAAGGATCTCCTTTTTCTATTATTTTATTTATCCTTTATATAGCCTTATTCTATTATCGACTTTAGTATAAGGAAGGCCTTATTATTATAGGATTCGCCGATAATACTAATCTTTTTAGTATTAAGCCTAATACTAGGATTATTATAAGACGACTATAGTCTATTTAGCGTATTTACGAAGACTAGGTAATAGACTATAGTATATCCTTTAATCCCGATAAAAACGAATTTATCTATTTTTTAAAGTAATAATAGCCTAATACTACCCTAGTTTACCTTAGCGACTTTTAAGTCTATTTAGTTATAAAGGTAAGGCTCCTCGGGGTCTAGATTTACTATAAGTTATAATAGAAGGTATACCTTAAAGTACTTTAAAATAAGCTCCTTCGATAGAATCTTACCCTTATTATAATATTAGCCTTAATATAGGGATACCTAATAACTAGAACTCGAAAGGTTTATAATAAAGTTATATACTCCCTTATTAGCTATACTATTATAACCTTTTATACCCTTATATTATACGATAATAAGCTATTAGGAATAGCTAAGGACCTTACTAAGGCTTAATTAGTATACCTTCGTACTATTATTAGTATTTATAGGGTTACTCTTATTTATTACTTTAAATTTAAAATATAAACCCCCCTTATTAATTTATATCTTAATTAATATATAGCTAGCTCTCTCGTATATTTTAATCGAATAGGAATACTAAATAAAATTAAATAGGCTTCTTATAGAGTTAGTAAATACTTTATAAGGTTCCCCTAGTACCGACTTACCCGATAATAACCCGGCTATACCCCCTTTTATTAAGAAATTAAGTAAATATAAGATTAAACCTATACTATTAATCTCCCTAGAAATACCTTCCTCTATCGTTATTTAACTAAAGACTAGGTAAGATAATAGGATTATTCCGAAACTAAGCTATATAATAGCTAATACTATAGCCCTCTTTTCCTATTTAGCTTTTTATACCGATTCGATAAACCCGATATTCTTAAGATTTATAATAGCCTTCTTAAATATATTAGTATTATAATAATATAATTATAAATAGGTAAAATAGGCTTTCGAGAGTTCCTTTTTTAGTAATATATACCTAATATTACTACCCCCCTTTATTCTTACGGAGAGGGGCTAGAGAATATTTTTTATATTATCCTCTATTATTAAAAGTATAATAAATATCGATCTTCCCTCCTATAGCGAATTATAACTAATAAATACCTATATTTAAAGCTATAATATTACCTAGGCGTTATTATACTAGCTAAATAAATACTATATTATAAAGGCCTTTATTAATTTACGCTAATAAACTCCCTCTACCCTACCCTAATTATATCCTAGGTCTTACGTTTATAGCCGCTTATATAGACTAATTACTATTATATTTATTAATTACCTATATTTACTTAAACTATTTTATTATCCTTATTATTATAATACTTACTTAGAATCTTCTAGGCAGGGTTATTATAAATTATAACTAATATCGCCTTTAGTACTAGGGTAAATAAGCTAGCTTTAATATCCTTAGCTAATTATTTTATTAACCTACTAGATTTCTTTTACTTTCCGTATAGAATAACCCGCTTTAATATAATAATAGTAGGCTATTTATTATTATATATTATTATAATAGGCGACTCGTCTAAGTTATTATCTAAATCTATAGTAGAGGATATAAAAGGGTTAGGGGTATTCGGCGATAATCCTACTATAATTATATAGCGTTTTACGCTATTAATATTATTACTTAATATTATCCTACCCTTTCCTTTATTAATAATACGGGTAATAAGTATTTCTTACGTATTAGAACTAATAAGTATAGGAGCCTTAGCCGTAGGCTATAAGGACTTATTATTCTTCTAGATAATAGTAATTAGTATTTATAACGATTTTATAATATCCTTTATAGTATTTATAATCTTTTTTATTATTTCTAATAATACCTTTAACTCTACTTTAACGTTCTTTATAGCCTAGGTAATAGACTTATTAGTATTAATAAAGTATTAATCGAGTAATATAGCCTTAGCTTTATTTCGAAATACGTATATATTATAGTATTAGTCCCTCTACTTAGAATCGCCCTAGATAACCTTCGCCGCCTTTAGCCTAGCCTTCTCGCTAAGCTTTTTTACTATTATTATCTCCTTAGTCTTCTTCGCCCTAAAGTTAGTATAGAATTTTATACTCGTTTCGATTATATCGGGTATTATCTAGCTCCTAGTTAAATCTTGCCTTTATTATTACCGAAATCTAATATACCTTATAGTAAATAGTATTTACTTTTATATATACTATATAGGAGTTAATAATAGTTATTACTTTAGTTAATATTATTACCGTATTCGTTAAGGAGTCTTACTTATAATACTAATCCTAATAGCCTTCGATTAGTATACTAGCCTATTATCGGATAATACGTAAAATATAATTATTATATAGTATTTTCTACTTAGTATTTATATCGACTTCTTAAGGTATTTTAAGCAAGGGTAAATATTATTATTATAGGGAAATTAGGTAATAGCCTAAACGTATATAGGGTTTTTCTACCCTATATAAATAGGGTACTTATTTTACTAATCTACTCTATTACCTTAGTACCCTTTCCTAAGTATAGGGCCCCCTTCCTTTAGACTTCGCCTTAACTCCCCTCTTTTCTTACCCTTTTTTTTACCTTTCTCCCCCCCTTTCCCCTTCTTCCCTCCTCTCTCTTTACTATAGCCTAATAGGGTTAGGATTAACCTATTATTACTCCTACTTATACTACCGAGTTCTACCTATCTTCGGGCTTTTACCCTATAGAAGAGGGAGGTTTTCCTCCGGGTCCTCCCGGTTTTTCCCCCCTATAATTAGCTAGATAGATTCCTAGATACCTATAGGGTTACTAGAGTAAGATTTAATAATAATAATATAAAGCCTTAATTATAATAAAAGTAGGCGGATTTATTAATAGTATACCGCGAGTCCTAAGTATATATTATACGTATTATACTACTACTTATAGATTTAGCCTAAATTAAAACTACCTTCTAGAAGCTTTATAAGGAGTTATAGGAGGTTATTTAAAAGGTAGTCCTATATATTATACCCTAGTATAATAGGGGAATATAATAGTTTATACCTAGAGTTATAATAATTACGAGGAATACTAAGAAAATAAGGTAAGAGTATAAGTTATTATATACGGATTATAACTAAGAATACTTATAGGAGACTATTAAGGAGTAAAAAAGTACTATATAAAAGGTAATAAGGACTTACTAAAGGAATTTTCTTAAATTAACGGGTATAAAGAATAGTAATTATACCCTTTAGAGGGTAAAAAAATAAATAAGGCTTTAGAATAGGCTTTTATAGGAAACTACCTATATCCCCCCTTTTTAAATTATATAGGGGTAATAGTACCCTAAATTCGAGGGGAAAGTACGCGTACTTATTAATAGATTCTTTCTAGGGGCGAGGTATACGATAAATAACTAGACGGAAGTATAATAGAAATACTTTTTTTTTTTTTTTTTTTAAATCTACTCTAGGGGCCTTAAAGGGCTTCTAGAACCTTACTATTATACTAAGTAGGAAAAATCCCTAAAAAGGGGCAAAACCCCCTAATAGTAGAGTAAAAAGTAGGGCCTTAGGCCCCTAAGTAGGGGGCTATAGGGTAAGGGTAAATAAACGTATAGTAGGATAAGCCATCTACTTAGGTAGTTTTATAGATTATATAAGAAAGAGAGGGAGAGAGAGGGGAGGGGGGGGGGGGGGGGGGGGGGGGGGGAGAGAGGGGGGGGGAGAGAGGGGGGGGGGAGA